>OVAO01003118.1:0-11266 GCA_900406285.1 Biscutella auriculata | reverse complement strand
AGCCTTGCATTCTTGAATAATTTCTTCCTCATCAAGAAGCTCTTCCAACGTGAAATTATCTTTGTCTAATATCGTCTCCACCTATGTTCGTAAGATAATAAAAAGACATCAATATAAGAACAATTCCAAACTTTCGTCAACTGTCGACAAGTGATACTGGCAACATTATCGAGAACATGAACACAGTCACAGGAAGACACGAGTTCAGGGAAGGAACAATGCATCTGTTTCAACTTTCAATGGTCTAGATTATATTCTAATATCTTCCCTGATAAGAAAATTGGAATTCTAACAAGTCTAATGCTAGGTTTGATAATTACGTCTAGTCTGATTTCACTAGAACGCATAAGAAATCACACACATTAAAAGAGAAACAAAATTCCCAGAAGAAACGAAAACACGAAAATGAAGAGATATCTTCCACTCACAGGAGATGACGCAGATAGAGAAGTGAGCTTCCAGAACATGGCGGCGAGGGAGGAGTTGAGCTGGAAAGCTTCGCCGTTGCTGAAGGAGGAGGAGAAGTAGGCTAGATCCGCCAAAAGAAACCTAGAACCTAGCCGTAAATCTAGGAAATCGCTTTTTCGCTAAGAACCTAATCGATCACTCAAATCAGGAGACTGAAATAGCGGAGAGAAGAGATCGGAGCTTTTCGAAATTTTGAAATCTCAAGGCCGAAATTTGGGAAAAAGTAAAAGAAAAAAAAAACTTCTACTGATATTATCAAAATAAAGTTTTAAGGATTTTTTTTTTTACTTCTCGAATTATAAATCGATCCGAACCTACCGAACCGAAAATTGAACAGATATCTAAAAACTATTTGAAACAAAAGAAATTATCTATAATATCAAACCGAATCGATTTGAGTATTTTGGATCCAAAAATTAAAATTGAACCAAAATCGAGTGAAACCAAAACAATTTAAATGCAAATGATCTAAAATATTTAAAAAATGAAGATACTGAACCGAAACCAAATCGAGTATTTGATTCTTTTTATTTTATTTTAATACATTTTCCTTTAAATTTATGCTATCAAGAAATCAAAAAATTTATCGCTTTACATTTTGAAAACATTTTTTTGTAATTGAATTTGCATTTTGAAAACCCCTTTGTAATCGGTTTGTTTAACTACTTATTAGGAAATTGAATTTTTGGCAATTAGGTGTATTAAACATTAAAAATATTTACATATAATTAAAATTATAGACGTCCGAGGACAAGTCTATTTAAACGCAGACATAAATGGATGTGGACATAAATGAACACGAACATAAATGAACGTATACATAATTTATCCGTGAAAATATCAGTCATAATTGAATATATCCACTTGAACGTGGACAACCAATTTAACAACCCTAAAGATGACTCCAACTACTAGATGTACAAGTTTATTTTTACATACAAACTCTTTCTCATAATCGAATCATCTATCTTCTATCATATTCTTTCAAATGTAGTTCTTGTAAATAGAGTATATCAGTTCATGGAAGGGACAAACCAAAGGTATTCTATATTCAATTATCTTATTATGGTATGCCTCATCGTCTTTTCACCATGTCTCTCATGTTTTTTTAAGGAACAAGTGATTTTACGTGTTTCTAAGAAAAATCATAAAATCATATTAACGGAAAAACTCAAAATCATATATTCAAAAAAAAAAAAAATCATATTTGTTTTCGAGAAATAAGGAAATAAGAAATTTATAAAATTAAAATTAATATTTTGATAAAATTTTAATTTAAAATATAATTTAGATCATAAAAAAAAATTGTTAAAACAATGTATCCAAATACATATACAAAATATACAAACAAACATATATGCATCTAATAGATTCATCCAACTGCACCTAATAGATTCATCAAACCATTATCCAGGAGCTGTTGGATCAAGAAATTAACAAATCAAATGGACCATTTGAGTCAATAATGGTTTGGTTAATTGATTCAAATGTGAAGAAAAAATAGCAATTAGGCTTGCAAACATGTGATCTAATAATGGTTTGGTTAATTGGTAAATAAGGGAAATTGTGTCACATTTCATGAACATATATATGGTTGTTCATTTTAATTTGGTTAAGTAAAGTAGGAGAGGTTGGGGTGACCCACGCACGCGCCGTCACGTATGCCCATCCGGCTCAACTTGGGGACGGAACGTGTGGGCTTCATGGGAAACTTAGGGAATGACACAATGGGTCAGTAAACTTTTTGAACTCTTTAAACCTTAAATTTTTAGGCACATGAAGAGCTTAATGAGGTCTAGATTTTGGCCAAAACCCAATGAACAAAGCATAAAGAATATGCTCTACGAAAGTTGCTTACCAAGTTTCGATTTTGCTGTCAAAATCAGCTTCGAAACTTGTGTGGGAAGCAAGGCATATTCTCGGGATATTCCCGGCATATTCCTCATGTGCACGCTAGCTAGGGTTCCGCACCTAGGGGTTGCTCGACTATAAATACAGGGTTCCTATCACTTCAAAGACCATTTGATTCCCTATCTTCTCTCTTTAAAAACGCTACATAGATCTCTCGTTGACAAATCTCTCTCTTCTCCATCTTAGGCGTCCTCATGCGACCTATTCTGTCAGGCAACCCTACGAGTAAGTCGCGAGAGTGTTCGTAGTTATCTCGGTTGTAGAACCTATTACAAGTGACACGTGATAGGCTTTCGTAGTTGTATCATAGACTTAGTATTCACATGTTTTCGTCGTACTAGCAGGCAAATATAAAGAGTTAGGGAAATAGATCAAGTTTGTGTACATGTTATCCACCAAATTAGTATATTCTCCAGAACGAAAAATTCGAACGTTATAGAAAATCTCTTAACATATATATTATTATCCACCAAATTAATATAATTCTCAAAACTACAAAATTCTCGCACTGGAAAAAATGATTTTCATTTTTTATTGAAAACTGTTATCCACCAAATCAATATAATTTCTCAAAATATAAAATTCTAATGTCTTTAAAAATCTCTTAGTTAAATAAATATAATTCACTAAAATACAAAAATCTAATATTTACAAAACCTTTCAAGACAATTATCTACTATATCAACATAATTCCACACAAAATTCTAATGTTTCACAAAAACCTCTAAAAAAAATTAATATAGTATAAAAGTGATCTCATAACCATTTTCTACTTCTACAATAATCAAGTACAACAAACGTTCTATTTTTATTTAAATGGAACACTCTTATACTCCCTCCGTTCCTCAATATATGGTGTTTTAAGTTTTTATTTTTGTTTCATTTTAAGTGATGTTTTTTATTCTCAATGCAAAAATTTAAAGCTAAAATCCATTAATACTATGCAGTATGGTTTTTGATTGGTTAAAATAGATGAAGTTAATGAGATTTTTATGAAAAAAAGATAAATTAGATGATGTTTTTGTGTTTTATTAATCAGCGTGAAAAACTCTAAAACATCAAATAATAAGGAATGGAAGGAGTATAGTCTAAGATATTGTGGATACAACAGAGAAAATAAAGTAACAAAAATTACAAACATAATAAAAAAAAAAACTAATAAGAAATCNTGTGTTTTATTAATCAGCGTGAAAAACTCTAAAACATCAAATAATAAGAAACGGAAGGAATATAGTCTAAGATATTGTGGATACAACAGAGAAAATAAAGTAACAAAATTACAAACATAATAAAAAAAAAACTAATAAGAAATTAAGAGGGTGGTTTAACATAAGCAAGAACAGTGAAAAAAGTCTGCAATAATGTGAGAATGAGCAAAACTATTCCACCAAAGGCAAATTTGTATTTCAAGGCTGCCTTAACAACATTCCACTTTCTGTTGTAAAAAAGATCTACCTGATACAACAGTTGTGATAAATAACAACTTTGGAGGTCTAAAACCACTTCTTGACATAGATGTTTGAACATATCCACAACTTCAGAATCATTTCCTAACCAGTGTTCAATGATTCCATAGCATTGCAAATATCTAACATCTTCCTCAGAATCTATTAAGTTGTGCATGAAGATTATATAGGATGTTATGTCGTTGTTTGAGTCGTTATGACATTGCTCAAAAGCTATTAGATTCGAGAATAAAGATTTTGTACCTACAAGAAACACACAAAAGAAACATATCTCACATCGGAAATTGGAAGATATCTTAAATAATATATAAGTGATATTGACCAATTCATTCATTGTCAATTGCTTTTGAATTGGAAGTCCATATATCTTAACATGGTAGTAGAGTTCAGTTCGAATAAAATTCAGCCCGATCCATTATCGATCCGACCCAAAATGGTCCATTGATTCTTGCTCGAAGTTCCAAAATCTATGGCCAGAAGAGTCAACATTTTGAGGAGGCGTAGGTCAATCCATTCATTGTCGATTGGTTTTGAGTTGTAAGTCTATAGTGTTGTTTATCAAGCTATTAATAGAGAAATATAGGTAGGGCTTGGCAAAAAAATCGGATGGAAAATCTGAACCCAACCTGAAAAATATTAACCTGGACCCAAATTAAAATATGAAAAGATCCAAACGGATCCTATATTATTGATGTTATTTCGGATTCAAGTAGAAACTCGAACCTAACCCGAGATCCAAAGTAGTCCCCAAAGATTTGAACTTAAGCCCAAAAATGTAATATTTATTTTTTATATGTTTAATATATTTATCATGTTTTGTTTTCAAGTTTATGTTTATTTTCTGTATTTTTATTAATGAAAATAATTTAATTTTTCGAGGGTTCATTAGTATTTTGGTTGAAAATACCTCGAAAAAATCCAATACTTTTTTGGTTCCTATAAAGTCTACATAATCTGAATCGAACAAGAACCGAAATTTCAAATAACCCGAATGGATCCTAAATCGATGATCCTAAAATCCGAACACATCTTACCCGAACCCGAATACCCACCCCTCAAAGAAATAGGTGGAGAAAAATTGAGAACTGAAAATGTGAAAATTCAATTACCATCATGGATAAGTAGCTTGGGTATCTTTAAATAACCGTTCTTGAACTTGATATCCCAAAACCGATCGATTTTCCTTCTCCTGAGTCTAATTCCGGCGAGTCTTAGATCAGTAGCAGAATGTATCAGTTGTTGTTGACGCTTGTCCGTCACGTGCGTTTTCCACAACCGTCTGGTACGTGTTAACCACGACATTGGTCCGACGAGATAATGTTGGAGCAAACTTTGACGTAAAATGTCCAAGAAATGCAACTCTTCTTTGTCTTTATCAGCTACTGGATAAAAGAATCTATCATTTGCGACTTTGGTTGATAGCTCATCGTTTGGCATTAGCGGGTTAAAGAACTTAATTGCTAATTTTGCAAGTAAACCGGTTTGGTTTGTTGTATCGATTTGTAGCTCTAGTAATCGACTGAGTATGAACAAAGGAAGTTGATTTTCCAGCATTATCATGTCTCGTTGAATCGAATGCATAGATCCTCGCATTGTGAAGACTGGATCGTTGCGAGCATATCTACAAAAAGAAAATGAAAGTCAAAGACACATTAACAAAATCAGACCAGTTTTACCAAGTATATGAGATAATTGGAAAGAGACATAAATGTTTGTATAGTTTTTAGATTATAATTTTTTAATTTTGTTGTAGATTTAAATAGTGATTTTATTAGGTCTTGGTGTTCGGGCGCACATTCGGGTTTCGGGTGACCCCAATCGGGTTTCGGGTCGAAACTTAACTACCAATGGAAATTGGTCCAGTCGTGTTTTAAAAATGGTTCGGTTTTGGGTCGGGTTATTTTTTACAGGTTCGGTTTGATTTTTACCAATAATATTGCACTCATATGGGTTCTTAACAACTCTCGGATCAGCTCGGGGTTACTATTGCTTCGGGTTTTGGGACTCAAACCCTAAAAAAACCGAAGTATTAGACAAACCGAAGGATTTTCGGGTCGGGTTCAGGTATTTTCAACAATTTTAAGATCTATTTTTAATTTTAAGTTTTGTTTTGATATGGTTAAAAAATAAATTATAAGTACTAGACAAAAAAAAATTAAGTTATAATTTATTTCAATAATAAAGACCAATTAATATAAAAACAAAACAAAATGTATAAGTTCTTAAATTTAAATATTAATTTATAAGATAAATATTCTGTTTTCATTAAATAAAGAAAAAAAAAACCATATATACTTTTCATCAACTAAACTTAATAAGAACTTATTAAATTATTTTTTATTAAAAACTAAGTTTACTATTAGATCATATATAAATAAAATAGTCAACTAAAATTTATTACAATATTTTTCTAAAAATAGAAAATTATACTATAGATAAAAATATATAATTTTTTGTAGTTTTTTTGTCCTGTGGGCCAGAGGCCGACCCACTAACCATTAATGTCTATCACTGAAGTCGAACTCATATAAATTTTTGTATAAACAACATAATTGTATTTTTTTGGATTCCAAGAAAAAAAAAACTAAATTCAAAAAACTAATTTCCTATATTTAAAGAAATCTATTTTTAAAAAAACTTCCTTAAATCTAAAAAATAAGAGCAAAAAATTATTATGAAAAACCATAAAGCTTACCCAAGTTCCAAGAATCCTTCATGTACTCCTCGAAAGAGCTCAAGAACAAAACAACCATCAAGAACAAGCATATTTGCAAACTCTTCACTGCTCAAATCAATAGTACCTTCATAGCAACCACGAGCTCTCTCCTCAAGCTCTTTCATGGCGTCCATATACATTTCGATGCGATGCTTAGTACGTTTCACTACCATTTTCACACCTCGCCATTTGTGATGCTCCATGGGAAGTAGATGTTCTTTGCCATAGTGATATGGACCAATCGAAACGATTTTAGGGAAGTAAGATTTTTTGTTGTTTTCTTGAAGATAATGTGGAACTCTATAGATACATAGCTTCTCCCATCTAGTTTCTATGTCGTCGTCTTGCTCCATCGAAATCACACATTCTTCTTGAATCTCTTTAAGTTTTTGGTGCATTATGAGAGTGAGCACGTACCAAGTCAACATTGACTTCTTTAGTTTTGTTGTTTTGATTAGATCTTGTGGAGGAAGAACCGGTCCAAATGATGATTTTGGTGGTTGGTTTTGATTAGTAAGAATGGTCATTTTTTGTTTTCTTTTGTTTGAGGAGATTGAGAGTGAGAGATACAGAGTCAAAAGTAAAGATTTAAACTGGTATAATCTTTTATGTTGTGAATTGTGTTGCTTATATAATTATATTTATGGAGATTTTTTTTTTTTTTTGTCAACTTGTTTGGGCCACAACAGGCCGACCCAATAGTCAAATATTCCCATAATGAGAGGAAGAGCAACGCTCCAACGGGGAATCGAAGCCCCCACTTGGTGAAAAGGCGCAAGCACAACACTACCGATTGAGCGGAAGGCCCTTCTCATTTATGGAGATTATAAGTTGAAAACAACCATAATAGTTATAAATAATACAGCTGTTTACAGCATACATAAGTCAATGTTTAATTATATTTTTTTTTGTCGGTAACTATAGTTTAGATTTCAGAATTACCAAATCAAGATCTAATTAATAAAAAAATAAAATAAAAAATTCAAAAATACGTAAACTAGTGGTTTGTATTAATGTGGTTGATGTGTTATTTCGAAATCAAATTCTATCTATTACATGTATTATGACAAAAAAATCAATAAAAAACAATCTGCAAAATATAAACCATTAACATAACAAAAATTAATACTACATACTCCCTCCGTTTCTATATAATTGATGTTTTAGGTTTTTATTTTTGTTTCATTTTAAATGATGTTTTCGATTTTTAATGCAAAAAATTAAAGTTACAAACAATTAATATTATGCAGTATGATTTTTTATTAGTTAAAATAGATGAAGTTAATGATGTTTTTATAGAAAAGAGATAAACTAAATGATGTTTTTGTGTTTTATTAATCAACGTGAAAAACCCTTAAACATCAAATATTGAGGAATGGAGGGAGTATGTTTTATAATAAGTGATGTTCTAGTTAAATTTTTGATTTTAAATTAAGTGATGTTTTCAATTTTTAGTGCAGAATTAATAACATTTTATTTTTAATAATCATTTTGTATCTTATTATTCCACAGGTTGAATTGGGGTTAAGTAGATGATAAATGATGTTCTATTTTTGAAAAAAATAAGTAATTAAATGATTTATTAATTTGTGTGGAAAAACCTTAAACATCATTTAAAATGAAAACATAAGAAGTAAAATTTATCTTGAAAATCTAAAATATCTTTTTATTTAAAACAAAAAATTAGACTTAAACATCACTTATTTTGAATACAGAGAGATTAATAAATTAAAAATACATGTAGATTTACATATTATTATTTACATACTTTTAGTTTAATTTTTAATAATTATATGTTAAATGTGAATCATAATTTTATATGTATGTCACCATTGAATTGATGAAACAAATTTAACTGTTTTTAGCAAACTGTGTTTTAAAAATATGTTTCTAGGTAAAAAAGAAATCAAATATTAATATAATTTGATTTATTATTATATTTACTTTAAAACTCTTAAAATTTTAGATTTAAATTTTGTTATAGCTATCTTTAAAAAAATTGAAAATTTATATGTATTATGATTTTTAAGATGATCTTTTCTTATTATTATATTTTATGTTGAGAATTTTATATATAATAAATTTAGGTTTATCTTCATTTAAATTTTATAAGATTTATTTTAAGAAAATCTTCGACTATCAATTTAAGAAATTAATTTTTTATAAGAAATGTTAACCCAGCACTACTAACTAATAGAATCTTCTTTAATAATATTAAAGACTATAAATGTTTAGAAAGTTCGTGTGTGAATACGCGTGACGCCTAGTGCTTAGTCAAGACTCAAGATTGGGTCTTTGTATATGATAAATCTTGAACTACGCACATTATTTTATATAAAGTTTTAATGATAAGACTGTAGATTATAGTGTTAATTAGTTGAAAAAGTTAATGTAATTGTACATATCGGGAACTACGCACATGGCCCAACCTTACCTGCCGCGTGTAAATGATGAGGTACTCTAATATATATACTCTAAAAAGAATTCGAAACCAAACAAGATATAGGAAAAACTCGAATATAAACTTAAATATTCAATATTTATTAATATTTTTAAAAATATTATAGGTTTTTAGTGTTCATTATTGAATTAAAATACCTAAAGTCGATCTGAACCCGTAAGATACCGAAAAAATTTGGTAACCCAAATCCGACCCAAAAAGAATTCGAATCCGACCAGAAAAAATAAGATAACTTAAACGGGTCATAAATCTATGAATCCGTAACCCAAAACCCGAATAGATTAACTCAAAACTATGGTATTAGATTTTGTAAAATGGATTTTTTTTCTTCGAAGGACATATAGTTGGGGATGGTGATATTCCAACGAAAAACTTTTCCAAGGCTACTATGGTATATTTGGAAGATAATGAATAATAATTTTTTTTAATGGAAAAGACACCACAATAGAGGAAATACTCCAAATAGCAATTATGGAAGACGAAAGTTGAAGATTAACTCAACAAAATGAAGGACTATAAGAGATCGAAGAAGGGGAGCCTCACTGAAACACCAACATATCCACCTTACGATCCCCACGTAGCAACTTGTCAAGTCGATGCATTATGGTCAAACCATATACATATTAGTAATCTTGGATAACTTATAAGGGATAACATGGAGAATTCGAGTGTGGTGCAAAAACTTGCTGAAGAAGTCTCTTTACCCTTCACGTAGTATTAGACGGCCTACTTTGGGATATAAAATGTTTAAGGGAGAAAAGAACCTCACCATTATTTTCCTACTCAAATCATAATACTTCGAGTGGGGATAATCAATTGATCCTATTCCACCCGACCAAACTTGATTAATAAATGGAATTAGTTGACAAAAAAACTTAAAATCAATAAAAATTATATATATGCCTCTAGAAAAAAAATCAGTTTAAAAAATAAAATTAAAAACATTCATTGAGTTATATATGTATAATTTTAAGTGAGATTTTTTCAAAAGTAAATCTAATAAATTTTAAATAGAGATAACACACAAATTTGTTGTACAAAATTTTCTATAGATAAATATAACAAAATGTAATATTATCATAGTACTTCAAAATAGATTTCAAAATAAGTATAATAAAATTCAATAAAAATCAATTAAAATTATTATATACATTTTCTCAAAAAAAAATGTAACAAAATATTATGATAATAGTGATTATCTTAGTAATCAACATATATATAAATTTTTGATTTGAAATTATTTCCAAGACATATATTATATTAATAAATTTAGATCGAGACTTGTTTTTTTTTAAATCCATATAAATTTAATGATTATAACAATAAATAAAATTATATTAATATTAGGTTTACTTTTTCGAAACATATTTTCTAAACCACACTTTTCAAAACGATATTTAAAATTTTATCGTCAATTCAATGGTGTAATGTATTCACCTACAAGTAAAATTATGATCTAAATACAAGATATAATTATTAAAAATTGAACAAATAATATGATTAATTAATATTATTATTCTATACAAAATAAATATTATAAAATTATATAAATTTACAAGAATATTTTTATTAATATTTATTAAACATCTAAAATATACCTAAGAGATTTTGTAAAACACTAGAATTTTGTATTTTGAGAAATTTTGCTGATTTGATGGATAATTTTCCAAAAAAATGGAGAGCTTTTGTAAATCGCTTGATTTTTTTTATTTTTGGAAAGTTCTACTCATTTGATGGATAATAGTCTAAAAATACAAAATTGAACCATGCTGTTCGAAAGTGATTCAGAAAGAAAACTTTCATTAATTCATTTTTTCTTTAATTTCATTCAAGGTAAAACATGTGAGAGATTAAATAAAACACTTGAATTTTGTATTTTAGGAAATTATAATCATTTGGTAGATAATAGTCTAAAGTTTAAAAGAATTTTCAAAACGCTCGAATTTTGTATTTTGAGAAATTATATTGATTTTTGTGGATAATAGTTCATAAAACTAAGAGATTTCGTAAAACACTATAATTATATATTTTGAAGAATTATGCAAATTTAATAATTGAACTCTTTGAATTTCGTATTAGAATTTTAATCGATTCAATTGAACACACATTTTAATTATCTAAATTAACTGATAATTGAACAAACCAATTTCTTAATTTGTCAAAAGATTCATTCAAATGGTTGTAGTCCTAAAAAAATGTCCTTATGTTTTTTTTTGTCCGGCCACAACACTTTAAATCTCAAAT
>OVAO01003116.1:0-11654 GCA_900406285.1 Biscutella auriculata | reverse complement strand
GTTCGTGAACCGCTTTTGTAGTGGACGACATCGCCAAATCTGGAGACCCCGATGTTGAAGAAGGTGGTGACTCCAACGTCACATACCTAGCGCGAACCATCGGGTTGAGCTTCAAAGAACTTTCATTTTTCTTCTCCATTTTCTATTCCAAATGGAAAGAGAAGGAGAAGTAACAAGAGGAGGAGAAGAAGATTTTAGGGAAATTTCGAGCAAAAGAAAATGGAGAAGAAGAGATCTGCGAGAAAAATAGGAGAGAGGTTAGGGTTTGGAAAAAAGTTGAGTTTTTTTTACAACTTTTGTGGGCCACAAATGGGTCAGCCCACTAACCTAAACTCTCATAAATGAGAAGAACAAATGCTTTCACGGGGACTCGAAGCCTCGACCTGATAACAGTGATGTCAAATATTTTACCACTGGATTAACGTCATTTGTAAGAGTATAAGAGTGAAATGAATATGTTAAATTTTTTTTTTTGTCAACAATAAATAAGTTAAACTTAATATGTGTTTTTTATTGTCTTTGACTCAATTTTTTATTTAAAAGAAAATGTGAGAAAAAAATAAATAAAAAGGAATGTATTTGAGAATTTTCTTTTGCCTTATTGAGACTTTGACCCCAATTAACGCTTCACGNAGATCTGCGAGAAAAATAGGAGAGAGGTTAGGGTTTGGAAAAAAGTTGAGTTTTTTTTTACAACTTTTGTGGGCCATAAATGGGTCAGCCCACTAACCTAAACTCTCATAAATGAGAAGAACAAATGCTTTCATGGGGACTCGAAGCCTCGACCTGATAACAGTGATATCAAATATTTTACCACTGGATTAACGTCATTTGTAAGAGTGTAAGAGTGAAATGAATATGTTAATTTTTTTTTTTTTTTGTCAACAATAAATAAGTTAAACTTAATATGTGTTTTTTATTGTCTTTGACTCAATTTTTTAATTAAAAGAAAATGTGAGAAAAAAATAAATAAAAAGGAATGTATTTGAGAATTTTCTTTTGCCTTATTGAGACTTTGACCCCAATTAACGCTTCACGTAGAAAACTCTTTGTTCGTGAAACTGTGATTCATTATCTTTTCCACGGCTTTTACGGAATCCATCTCCGGCAAAACGTCGTCGATAGGATATTAGGTCAGTACTAAACGCAAGTATACTATTCATAAATTACAATACAATTTTATCCTCCTACGCCGTCTCTTGAACCTTCCCTAAACCCTCGATTAGTCGGCAGATTCGGGCCTAAGCCCATCAAGCGTCTGCTTAAGCAATATTTATTATATTAGTTGAAATAGGTAATGATTTTGTGGCTCAGCTGGTTTAGGTTAAGCAATAGTTTGAAAGAGTACCTCTGGTTCGAAGCCTTCTTCTTAATTTATTTTTCCATATTTGCTAGAAAACCTAATTGCCGTTCTTCTACTTATTTGTCGCCGGCGTTCTTCTGTTTCGACATCTCTCACTCCGGTGTCTTTCCTTTTTGTCGATTACACTTCGTTTTTATCTACTGGTAGAACAATTTTTATTTTACTTTTTTCCCAATTGTTCTTCTGTTTCTTTCTTAGTTCTGTACTTCTATGGATGATCTGTTTGGACGTATAGTGTTTTTTCGTCTTCTTATCTTTTCCTATTATTTCATATCTTTTTTTGTATGTAAGGAGCCACTGTTTTTGTTCCTGCCTCGAGCCGTTCAAGTATTAGGGCCGGCTCAATTACAGCCAGTCATCGATTCTCGTCGCATGTCAGTTTTTCCGTCGTTACTCCGGCGATGAATGCATATACGGTGTCTGCCTTACACCTTTCTTCGTGAAATTAGTGTTAATTGTATTTTTTTCTCCATGTATTTCAGATAACAGACACTTGAATTGCAAGTTAAGAGTGATGGGACTCGATCGAGAAGATCTAGAGTACGTTTTTTTCCCCTTGATTTGAATTGAACTATTTAGGAACTTTTCCCATTTGCGAATGTGCTAATCTTCGTTTATGTTTAATTTGCATGTTCAGAAATTCTTATGATGTTTCTCTTTGTATTGTAACAGCTTGACCAAAGATGACCATTTTGTCGACAAGAAAAAGCTTGCAGCTCCTATCAAGTCTACAGTTGATAAATTTCAGCTTGTTCCCGAGTTTTTGAAGGTACACGCAACAAAAATCTTCGTCTGTACTTCACAAGAATAGTGGAAACTATGCAATTGGGTTTTTGTTACTCTCCAAGTACATGCCGGTATGTGTCTGATATTGGTGAGAAAGGTGATTTATGATTGATTGTGTAATTTTTTTGTTTTGTAGGTGAGAGGACTTGTGAAGCAACACTTAGATTCATTCAATTACTTCATCAATGTTGGGATAAAAAAGATTGTTCGTGCAAATCAGCGGATTACATCCACTCTGGACCCATCAATTTACCTAAGGTCAAACCTTCTTATCATCTTTCTGTCTCAATCTTTTGTATTTGACAGTCTGGATGTATGAATATTGATAACTTGTTTCATATAACAAAAGAAGAAGACAAGTAGATTATTAAGTGGGTTTTCAGTCCTTTTCTAACTCATCCTACTACATTTATGTATAATTTGAGATTTCGTATTTGTTGAATATTTGCTGTTTCCAAAACTAACCTTTTGGAAGCAAATTTTGATGCAGGTTTAAAGATGTAAGAGTTGGTGAACCTTCCGTTGTAAACGTTAGTATGACTGAAAAAATTAATCCTCACATGTGCCGATTAGCCGACATGACGTAAGGATTTCTTCTATTTGCATTCATCATGGTTTTATACTTCGCTGTATGAGCATATTTTCACAGTTGGAATTTGGTGAAATGTTTTGCACTTTCCACCTGTTTCCGTGGTTTATCATTCTTCTACATCATCAATAACTTTCTTGATTTCTTGGTTGTTTCAAATGCCTTATAACTTCTTAATTTAAATATCAGATATGCTGCTCCAATATATGTCAATATTGAATATGTTTATGGAAGCCATGGACAGACGAAAACTAATGCGAAGGTAAATGAAAATTAAATGTTTATTCATAATGCTGCTTCTCGTTAAAATTCAGGTTGAAAATGATGTTCCTTTATTTTAGGATAACGTAGTTATCGGAAGGATGCCTATTATGTTGCGGAGTTGCCGTTGTGTATTAAATGGAAAAGATGAAGAGGAACTTGCAAGATTGGGTTTGTATTATTATACCCTTATTTCAAGCATTGCTTCTACTTGTTCATCACGTTTATTGTATTCCATTTTGGGTTCTAGGTGAATGCCCTCTTGACCCTGGAGGATATTTTGTCATCAAAGGAACTGAGAAGGTGACACTTCTTATATATGACTTCTTACAGCTATTTTTTGGAGTTCTATACATTGGCTTGTAGTTTGCATTTTGACTTTGTGGATATATGTTGTTTACCATTCCATCTCTTTAGTTCAGACTCGATTGTGTGTTTAACTGTTTATATAACCGCTGAGAAACATTCTTGTTCTAACTGGCGTGTTTTCGTCATATTTTTTCCCTTTTACGTAACACATGAAGCCATCCTTTTGGTGTTTGCTTTTCATTTCAGGTGTTGTTGATACAAGAACAACTTTCAAAGAACAGAATTATTATTGATTCTGATAAAAAAGGGAAGTAAGTGATCTCTTACATTCTTCCGGTCCTTCTAGTATCGGTGGTATCCCCATATATAAAAACTGTCAAGCCAAGTCATTTTAGCAGTCTTTTTCCATTATTCACCCCTCTACCATCCACATACCAGTTTCGCTATTTGCTGACATTCTCTTCTTTTATTGCACATTTTCAGCATAAATGCATCTGTCACAAGCAGCACTGAAATGACAAAAAGCAAAACAGTTATCCAGATGGAGAAAGAGAAGATATATTTATTTCTTCATCAATTTGTAAAAAAGGTGTAGACACATTAACACGTCCTTCGGTTTAATTATAGATCTTTCAGTGTTGGATTCTGTTTGCTGAGCATGTGATCTTTTCATAGATTCCAATAATAATTGTCCTAAAAGCTATGGGAATGGAGAATGACCAAGAGACTGTCCAGATGGTTGGAAGGGATCCCCGTTTTAGTGCTGCACTCTTACCTTCTATTGAGGCTAGTACTCTTGCCACCTGCTTCTTTTTACCTCTGTGTCTACTTTATGGTCTTTTTGTAATGATGTTGGTATCTTAGTGAAGCTTTCAAGTTAATATAAAACTGGATCTAGAAGCAGCTGGTTAGTTTTGTGGATGTAGATGCTCAGTGTATGAGTTTTTGAATGAGTTTCATTTGTGAAAGTAAACTATGGAGCACTAATCCTTGTGTGGTTGACTGTTTCGGCCTCACAATTTTAGTTAGGAAGTTGAAAATGTCCAAGTTTAAAGTTCAACTCCCAAGACTGAAAATTTACCAATAGAAAAGTCAGAGTTCATTAATATTGATATTTAACTCTGATACCAATTGGCATATTTGTAAAATCGAATGTGCTTGTGAAAAATATTGGTTGGTTGGTGATGCATTATATTTATCCCTTGAGGTGCTTATTTAATTTCAGGAGTGTGCTACTGAAGGTGTGAAAACACAAAAACAAGCATTGGACTACCTCGAGGCAAAGGTGTAGTAATTTATTTATCTTACAGAGTTACTTGATAAAGTTTCAATGATTCTAACTGATTCATATTATAGAATTTATGGTGGTATAATTAGTTGCTTTCACCTCATTTTATGATGTAATGAGTAAGCCTTCTTTTTATTTCAATGCTTTCGGTGTTCTGCATTGAGAAATAAACAAACTGAAGCAAAGAGTAGGTTCTGACTTTTGTCAATTTGCAGCAATAAATATGTGACATATTTTTTTATTTGTTGATTTCTGTAGGTGAAGAAAACATCTTACGGACCTCCACCCGAAAAGGTTTTTATTTCTTCACCGCACTATTACATTCTCTCGTTTAACTTTATACAGATGGGTAAAATGGTTGCGAATTTGAATTTGAAAAAGCTTCTTACCAAGTAAAATTTTGCGTTGTATATTTACATGATTTACTAGGATGGAAGAGCTGTATACATCCTCAGAGAGTTATTCCTTGCACACGTACCTGTAAGTACTTCACTTATTGTCTTTAACATTATAGCCTTTGCTTACTGCTACGTTCTTCCCTTAAGGTGCGTGACAACAATTTTCGTCAAAAATGTTTCTATGTTGGGGTGATGTTGAGACGAATGGTTGAAGCAATGTTAAACAAAGATGCCATGGATGACAAGGTAATACGATAACCTTCCATTTGGGAAAGTGTTTTTTGTACATTGTGCAATATATCCGAAGTCTGATTATTTTTTTTAGGATTGCTGCTGTATGACATGTTAGATTACCCAAAACTGACATATTATAAACAGGGAGCTGGGTGCTAAAATAGCTTAAAGATATCTTTCCTGTCATTTTGATGAGCCATTACCATTTAAGACTACAACTTATGATGTTGGCTACAGAGAGTTCTTATTGTAACCTGAAAGTGCATATTGTTTGTAACGTAGTTGGCTTCAAATGTGTGTGTTTTTTGTAGGATTATGTTGGTAACAAGCGGTTGGAGTTATCTGGACAACTAATATCACTTCTCTTTGAGGTCTCGTTGTAACATATAACCAGATCTCTTCCTTTTTGTTAAAAGTTTTTTTCTAGTCCTTACCTGTTAGTCTGTTACTTCCCTCCCTTCCGCTGCTACAGGATTTGTTCAAAACTATGATCACTGAGGCCATTAAAAAAGTAGATGGTATCCTTCAAAAGTCTAACCGTGCAAGCCGATTTGATTTCTCACAAGTAAGTGTAGACATAAAATTGCATGCTAGTTGAGGTCTTGCATTCGATTTAGTTAAACTATAAAAACATGTAGCTTTTGACACCTCTTATCATTTGGATTTGTTTTATCTTCAGTCGACAAAGCATTAAGGATTCATGTTTAAGATTTTATTCTTTGTTCACCTGTAGCTATGAACCGGGATTTCCTTCTGGTTCCTGAAGTAATATAAAAACTATTGCTGTTTGCAATAAGCTCATTAATAGTTGTTAGCTAGGTATTACTATGCCGATTAGCAGTTCTTTATGAACTTAAATTTTCCTTGGATATCCCACTGCAACATGAATTGCTACAGTTGAGAGCTTTATTGTTCTCTGTAATTTTTCGCCCTGGAATAACATGGATAAAGTCGATTTTGACAAAATAAGACAAATCCTTATTTTAATGAAAAGAACTGATAGTGCAACTTCGAATGTATTTTGTGATGTGGACGTAGTGTCTTACTGGAGAGACGAATCATAATATATCTTCTGGATTAGAGAGAACCCTTTCAACGGGAAACTTTGATATTAAAAGGTTCAGAATGCATAGGAAAGGCATGACACAGGTCAGTCTCAATCTCTCTGTATGTCTCTCGTCTCCTTCATGCTAGATTACTGTCATATAAATCTTTTCATATAGGTCTTAACAAGATTATCTTTTATTGGGAGTTTGGGGTTTATCACGAAAATTTCGCCACAATTTGAAAAGTCCAGAAAAGTTAGTGGGCCTAGATCTTTGCAACCCAGCCAGGTAATGATGCTGTCTTATCAGCCTCCTAAACTTTGTAAAGGAACTACTTTTCTTTGAAATTTCAGTTAACCTGATTTTTGGCATTGTGATTTGCGCTATAAGTGGGGCATGCTGTGCCCATGTGACACCCCAGAAGGAGAATCTTGTGGGCTTGTCAAGAACTTGGCTTTAATGACTCATGTCACAACAGATGAAGAGGAAGGCCCGTTAGTTGCTATGGTATGGTTTTTTCTCACTTTTTTCGACATGCAGTCAGTTTAATTGTAAGGATACTGCTAAAACTATTTTAGAAGTATTTTTTTCAGTAAGTACTGACTATGTGTGCTTGAATTGATATTGTGGAACCAGTGCTACAAATTAGGTGTCACAGATTTGGAAGTAATGTCAGCAGAAGAGCTGCATACTCCAGACTCCTTTTTGGTCATATTCAATGGGCTAATACTTGGCAAACATAGAACGCCCCAGGTAAAAGACACTGATCTGCTGCAAATGTAATACACAGCTTTACACCTCTTCACTAGTTTCCTTTTTTCAGTACTTCGCCAATTCACTTAGAAGGCTACGTAGAGCAGGGAAAATTGGCGAGTTTGTCAGTGTGTTTATTAACGAAAAGCAGGTAATTCCTTGATCAGTTTTTCGGGCAACCTTATAGCTTGTTTTTTTCTCCGTTAGCCAAATAAAGCCCAATTATCTATACCGCTGTGTTCTTGTTATTAGTAGCCCCCTTCTGGTGATTTTTCGAATAGAAATGCAGCTGAGTATGTCATTTAAAAAACTAAAACTTCGTAGACGGTTGCTATTCTAAATTCCTGCCAAGTTTTTCTTGTGAATTCTCAAATGTTAACTGAGACTGACTCCAAAGAAAAAATATCTACCAGTATTGTGTTTACGTTGCTTCTGATGGTGGGCGGGTCTGTCGTCCACTTGTTATAGCCGATAATGGAGTATCAAGAGTTAAACAACACCACATGAAGGAGCTACAGGTACATGTCGTATATGCTCCCAGATTAATGCATAATTGTCTACGTGGTGTGAGTTAAATACATTGGTTGACTTATTTGTATTTCCTTGAAGGACGGAGTTCGCACTTTTAATGACTTCATTCGTGATGGTTTGATCGAGTATCTTGATGTCAATGAAGAAAATAATGCATTGGTTTGTCTCAATCTCTATATTATCTAAGATCAATTATTGTATTGCACTGCAGGCAGCTTAGAATGATACACCTATCTTTTCCTTGTATTAAGATTGCTTTATACGAAAGTGACGCTACAGAAAAGGAAGAAGGGGTAGAAGCTGCAAAGATAAGGGCAGACACAACCCACATCGAGATTGAACCTTTCACCATCTTAGGTGTTGTTGCTGGTCTTATCCCCTACCCTCACCATAATCAGTCACCTAGAAATACTTATCAGGTTTGTGTTTCTGGACAACCTGACAATGACATATGAAGCAATTCCTATTGGTTTGCATCTCATTTTCAGTCCTTTGAAATCGTGTGCAGTGTGCTATGGGAAAACAAGCTATGGGAAATATTGCTTATAACCAGGCAAGTCCATTTATGAAAGCCTGTTCCTTTCCTGTTTCGGTGACTTGATTGGATCAATTTGTTTTCTGTTGTTATCTCAGGTTTTGCTTAATTAAGTTGGTTATGTGAAGTCTAATTACTTTAGCGCCTCTATCTTATCCATGACATCATGATCTATATATTGCTCTCTCAATCACTGACTTTGCTTTCTTAAATCTTTGTATTTAGTTAAACCGAATGGACACATTGCTTTACCTATTGGTGTATCCTCAGCGGCCTCTGTTGACAACAAGGACAATTGAATTGGTAAGTTTCTTTGCTCTATTGGGGATGTGTTGATGATATGGTATACTTACAATTTATCCTTTTTTAACAGGTAGGATACGATAAACTTGGAGCAGGTCAAAATGCAACAGTTGCTGTGATGAGTAATACGGGATATGACATAGAGGATGCAATAGTGATGAACAAAGCTTCCTTAGATCGTGGTTTTGGCCGCTGCATTGTTATGAAAAAGTATGTAATGGATCTCTCTCTAAGGCAAAAGTAGTTTCCTATGAAAAACAGTTTGTTACATTAACTATTGTTACTCACATTTTGCTGTCTTGTGAAACAGGATTGTTGCTACATGCCAGAAGTATGGCAACGAAGCAGTAGACAGAATACTCAGGCCACAAAGAACAGGCCCAGACGCAGAAAGGATGCAGGTAGTACATTTTGTCAGCATATGCCATCAATTTTCCTCTCTTGNCATGCCAGAAGTATGGCAACGAAGCAGTAGACAGAATACTCAGGCCACAAAGAACAGGGCCAGACGCAGAAAGGATGCAGGTAGTACATTTTGTCAGCATATGCCATCAATTTTCCTCTCTTACAGACATATTTCAAATTTGCCATCTTTGGGAATTAGTATTGTTACAAATGCTTATTCTTTCTAGATGATGTGGGAACAGTCCTAGATAATCAACCAAGCACAATACGTGCTGTTGCATATTTGAAACTTTATTTACTCATGTCTGTCTTTTCCCCCTATCAAAATGGACACACTCCATTAGCAGAATATGACTCTGCATACAAGTTATGACATAACTGGATCCTAGTCAGTGCTTGAACATGGGATTTCTTATTGCGATTTCCCAAACGTCTACTCAGATTCCGAATTTAGGCTTCCTCTCTTTCTTCTTTCTCATTGTTTGCTTGACTCTTTGGCTTTTCCCTCTGGTTAAACATGTTTTAATATTGACCTTTTTCTCTTTAAGATACTGGATGATGATGGGATTGCTGCTCCAGGGGAAATTATTAGACCGAATGATATCTACATAAATAAACAAGTCCCAGTAGACACGGCAGGAAAAATCATATCTCCGCTTTCTGATAGGTATCTCACAACTTTTCCTATTTATATGATCATAATATTTAACTGCAAGAAAAATGTAAAATCCGTTGTGCAATTTTTAGTCAATACCGTTCGGCAAGAGAGTATTTCAAAGGTCCTGAAGGGGAGACGCAAGTTGTTGATAGGGTTGCTCTCTGTTCTGACAAGAACGGACACTTATGCATCAAATATATTATCCGGCATACTCGTCGACCAGAGGTGAAAAACTTTATCGTCAATGCTATTATGTTTCTAGCCCTAAGCTTCATGCTCTAAAGTGTTAATCGTTTGGGTTTTTTCTTAGCTTGGAGACAAGTTTAGTAGTAGGCATGGGCAGAAAGGTGTATGCGGTACAATTGTTCAGCAGGAAGACTTTCCCTTTTCTGAGCGTGGAATTTGCCCTGATTTAATCATGAATCCTCATGGGTTTCCAAGGTCATATATCCTACATAATATTCCTCTCTATATATGTGCATGTATATTCTATTTTGGTATTGAAACTTTTTGAATTTCATTTGAAGTTTCTGATTACTTGAGCTTAATAAAACTGACGATGTATTAACATTTTTTTTGTGGCAGTCGTATGACAGTAGGTAAGATGATAGAACTCCTTGGAAGTAAGGCTGGGGTTTCTTGTGGTAGATTTCATTATGGTAGTGCATTTGGAGAAAGAGGCGGTCATGCAGACAAGGTTGAGAATATAAGGTACCTTTTTGTCTCTCTTAAATTGGAAGGTTTTTCGTCCATATTATAACTTTTCTGTTTTGGCATTAATGTTGTTTCTTCTATCATTTCAGTTCGACCCTTGTTTCACATGGATTTTCCTACAGCGGGAAGGACTTCTTATATTCAGGTACCACACTCTAACTCTTTACACATTTCAGAATTTGCGACTATGTGTTCAGAATTCATTATAATTGTTAAGTTCTTCGAAATACAAAGTCGTTTAGGATCACAAAAATGGACTAAGACACTTCTGTTCGAAAATTTTTAAGACCCGGCCATACTCAATTCTTCTTTCCATAGCTATCGACGGTTTGTGATTCTTTCTTTGTACATCAACCTGACAACCTTGTGAGTCTCGCAGGTCTCAGTGGCGAGCCACTACAAGCGTACATCTTTATGGGGCCAATATATTACCAGAAATTGAAACACATGGTGAGGTTCCACTAACCTATTGGAACCATTTTTCTGTTTTGTAATCACAAAAGTTTTCTAGATATCAGAGTGTATATTGAAGTAGATGTGTATTATCATTATTAAATGTTGAATAGGTTCTGGACAAAATGCATGCCCGAGGAAGTGGACCCCGAGTCATGATGACAAGGCAGCCTACTGAAGGAAAATCTAAAAATGGAGGTATGTGCTGCCTCTTAAAATTATGTATAGTCACTCTGATTTTTTAACGATTGTTCTCTTCTCAATTATGTGTCGAAATGCTGTTTCAGGTTTACGAGTGGGAGAAATGGAACGAGATTGTCTAATTGCTTATGGGGCCAGCATGTTGATCTATGAGCGGCTAATGCTTTCTAGTGATCCTTTTGAGATTCAGGTAATAAATTATAATGTAATGTTTAATAAGTGGGAAGTTCTGTGAAGTCTCACTGACATATTGTATGAAAGATAACATCTAACAGCAGATTTCTTTCTAACCTTGTTAACTATTAGAAAACCAAACTGTGTTGTGATATCACCACCATTAAATGTTTGAATGCAGGTTTGTAGAGCTTGTGGATTGTTGGGATATTACAATTACAAGCTGAAAAAGGCATTTTGTTCAACATGTAAAAACGGCGATAACATTTGTACTATGAAACTACCATATGCATGCAAGCTCCTCTTCCAGGTAAAACTATTAATCCACTGCTCAAATTGAATAGTCATTAGCCCTATTTGGAAACATTGGATGCCAAATTTCTTCCTCTAACGTAATTATGTCTGATGTTTTTCTGATTTGTGGTGGGTCTAAGTTGATACTCTCAAGAGCACTACTCTTATAGTGCCCCTCTGGCTTGTTTGTGCTATTCCTTTGACTCTTGTCATTTTTTATGGTTACAGGAACTCATGTCGATGAATGTCGTTCCGCGTCTGAAACTCACAGAGGCTTGATCTCAGGGAAATATAGTCAGACTCTGGAAACCGTTAATACTCATATACTAGGGTTATTTGATACGAATTATATTGCTTTT
>OVAO01003115.1:0-11265 GCA_900406285.1 Biscutella auriculata | reverse complement strand
ATCTAAAACTACAGAGACTAGACTAAAACTTGCAACAAAATGTTCTCTAACAACCTAAAAACGTCACCTCCATCATATGGTATGAGGTGAGCATTTATAGGTGAGGAATCAAGGGCTTTAGGGGCAAAAACGTCAGATTTTGGCATGAGAAATGACTGATATAGGCCAAGAGGTGACCGATATTGATCCTTCTATGGCCGATACTGAATCTGGAGCATCACGTGGCCGATATTGCCTCTTCTCTGGCCGATATTGCCATCTGGAGCACAGCCTGGCCGATACTGGCTCCTCACTAGCCGATATTGGGAGTGTGGGCAGTGCATGGTCGATATTGTGGTCGATATTGGGGCCATGGGCACTGCCTGGCCGATATTGAATGGTCTGTGGTTGATATTGACTCTGGTTGACTCCCGGAGTTGACTCGTTCTTGCTCATTTTTGTCCTTTTTGACCCCGAATGCTGCACGGTCCTTCTAAACACCTGGAAATACAATATGTACACGAACTAAAAGACTCTAAAACAACCGAAAATGCACAAAACCGAGGAAAAGACGGGACTAAAATAACGATAAAAACCAAGTATATCAATACGTGAGGAGAAAGAGAGATATAATATAATTGTATTGCTTATATTGTGAAGTGCTTCATAATACTATATTTATAAGAGAGGTACGTACGAGAGATAATGAAAACAAAATAGATGATCATTATGTATTATTACAAGAAGACGTAAAACCTATTTATAGGCAAACTAAACCGACATGTGATAGTCGGTTAACTAAGAAATACAGTAAAATATTGTTGAAAGGATAATTATCTTACAACAATGTCGTCTTTTTCTTCTGTTTATTGTGTGCTTTCGATTTCTCAACTGGCTGCGTGTTTTTAATTATTTTTTTAAGGACAAAAGTTGCAAATAAATTTGAATTCACTAAATTATAGATACTAACTTTTATGTTAGAATCCATATTATGTCCAAATTTTCTTGTTAGCATAAAATAATTTTATTATTGTCATATTTGTTTTGTTAAAATTTTATTTTTATTAAATGTATTTATTAGATTATTATTTCAATATTTATCTTTTATACAAGAATTCGATTGAATTTGAAATAGAGAATTTTTATTGAAAAGATTGGATATAATATATTGATTATTTGAATAATTTAAGTTTTTATTAAAAACTAATTTTTTGTGATTTTGAATAAGTTAAATATTTATTTAAATTAAAAATAAAGAATTTTTATCAAGAATATATTTTTTACGACACGAATAATAATAATCAATTAAAAAGAATTAAATATAAATATGTTTGGCAATATGTTTAAGATATTAAATTTTGAAAATAACAATAACGTAGAAAAATTTTGGTCTTGACATGTGGTCTCCAATGACTTCTCTTTTAATATATAAGAGGATTTTAAAACTAATAAAATATTTTTTTGTGATTTTGAATAAATTAAGCATTTCTTTAAATTATAAATAAATAATTTTTATAAAGAATATATTGTTTGGAAATAATAATAATAATAATAATAATAATAATAATCAAATAAAAATAATTAAATATAAATCTGTTTGACAATAGGTTTAAAATATTGAATTTTAAAAATATAAAATAACGTAGAAAAATTGTAGGTTTGACATGAGACCTCTTGACTTCTCTTTTAATATATAAGATGATTAGACAAACAATATAAATTTTCCAAATATTAGGTAGGGTTAGGCAAAAATATCGAACCGAACAAAAAATTATCAAATCGAACTTCAACATTCTTTTGTAAAAGTTTGAATAAATAAAAAATTTCTATACCAAATTTTATGAATCGAATCAGATCCAAATTTTATAAAACCAACTGTTTTAACCAATATTAACTAAAATTTATGTTTTAATATGTATTTAGTAAAATGATAAATATATATATTAATATTTTTTTTGTCAAAGTACATTTTTTATTAAGACATTAAATTTTTAGAGATGGTTTATGTTATTAAATTTTTAAGGTGACCAAGAGATGACGAGTCCTTCTAGCCTAGTTGATTTTGGTGTTCGACTTGTCATCCATAAGTTGTTAGATCGATCCACATCCCACATAATTTGGGATTTAAAGAGAATTGATCTCCTTTGTAGCCACATCTTGACAAAAAAAAAAGTGACTAAGAGATGAGAAAATGTTGAGAGAAATATTTTTTTTGCTTAGGAAGCATGTCTGCTAATTTGTTGTAATCACTCATCATATGTCTGAATTAGAAATTCTTCAGATTAACAATTCGTGAGATGACCTGCAAGCGAGATTTGGATGGATGGTGTTGCAAAGAGTTGTCCTTAATCTTGTTATGGTCTAGTATAATACATCATCATAACTTAGTGTAGAGAGATGTTGAACATCATTTAATATAACCATACTTTTGCTTAATTTAACCATCAAAAATGTTGTTGTTAGACTACCTCAACTCCATATTACTACTTTGTCATTATGTTTTAACACTTATTTATACCGATCAATTCTCTAGCAGATCCCATTAAGCATCTACATAGCATGAGTATTTCATAGAATCATCCTGGATTTACCTTAATTCTCTTCTTGTTGTGTTATTTCTGGCTTGAATTTCATTGGTTGTAATTGATATAATTCCTTTTGTTTCTGGATCCGCTTGAGCTTCCATTTGTGAAGCTTGAGAATCTATAATCGTCTTGTTAATAATATTGGGTATGCTTCATTTAAGCCCTTAAAAAATAATTGCATTTCGTGATTTCTAGATCTGTCAAATTAAGAAATGTAGAAGGTTAATAGAGTGAGATCCTTCAAACCGCACTTGGAAGGATTGAAACATTTCTTGATATGTGGAGACTCTGCTAAAATCTGGAGGTATCATCAAAGGGGCAAGGTCCAAGATTTCTTTTGAGACTGAGCAATGAAAATTGCAATGCATAATTGATTCTATATCTACTCCACTTCTAGAAAAACCATCAACTACTGTAAATTTTCCTCAGGTTTTCTATCGTAGGAATACTATCATAAAGGCATCTCCATATGAAAAAGTTAGTTTTGGTTGGATAGTCTAGCTTCCTCTCCATGTAAAAAATTCTCCTTTAGTGCTTATTTCAAATAGGTTGGAGGACTTGCTGGAATTATTAAAAGTCGAGAGAGATGATGTTATTAAAAGTCGAGAGAGAGGATGTTGATTTAGGGGGACAACCCAACTTCTCACTAGAAAACGAATTTCATTAAAGTCTCTTAAGACCAAAGTCGGGATACTGTTTTGTTGGAAGTAATCAGTCAACTTTGTCCATAAAACATCTCTTGAATACTTTTCAGAAGGACCATATACATATGATATAACAAAAGTTGATGGAGCCGATTGCACCAAAATTTCCATCAAATGTCTAAAGAAACTAACTATTTCTAATTGGACCAAACGCCGCCAAAAGACTGTCAACCCACCACTAAGTCCTTTAAGAGGCACCAAAAATTGAGCTTCAAACCCTATAAGAGAGTAAACTGTATTTACATTATCTACACTATTTTTCGTTTCAATGAGAACATTATATCAAGGTTATACTTTTTAACAATATCCTTGAGTTATCAAATTGTCAGGGGTTCTCCAAAACCTAACAATTCCATTGATATATGATCATTCTACCTTTGGGGGGTGATATACCTTGATTTTAGTCGGTTTTTAGATTAGTTTTTGTTCGTTTATTGTTAGTTAGGTTGCATTTAGAGTCTATTAGGATGCATTGCATGTCTTTTACATATTTCAGGTGTGGAAATCTACTTTGGCGATACTCGAAGTCGATTGGAGAGTTTTGGAGCATTTCATGAAGTCTTCTCTGTTTTTCGGAGACTTGGACCGATCAACCTAGATCGGTACGCAGACCGGTCTACCTCTCGCGCAACCTGGACCGATGACCTTGCCCGGTACGAAGACCGGGCCTGTATCCGCAGCATCTAGACCGGTCTGGATTCACCAATCCACATACCGGTACATCATCCAGAATGTTTGGAGCGGGAAACCTTTCCCCCCTTCTCACCCATCCGAAAACCCCGAGGCTCATTCCGGGGTGTGGACCGGTCAACCACTGATCGGTCCATGAGCTTGAAATTTCGTACCGGTGAAGGCAGATTGAAGTGGACCGGTCAGGCTGACCGGTCTAGGTGCACTAGCATGATGAATAGTAGGGTTTCTTTTGGAATTTTTGGAAAAACTATATAAGCCCTTCAAAACCTTTTTTCTCCATAAGTTTTTCTCTCTAAGTTCTTTCTTTGTTTTGAATGCTATTGTTGAATCTTGAGATTTCTTAGTAAGAACTTGTTTATTTCATTTAAGCTACTTCTTAATCTTCCTTTCTTAATCATGTTTAGTTTCCTCTTCTCTATGTTTGTGTTTGCTATGGCTATTAGTGAGTAGTTTTCCATTAGGTGGTTGGAATGGTAGATTAGGATGATTGTGGGTTGAGATTGAGTTGCTTAGGGCCTAGATATTATTGATCTTCACATGTTTAAGGAACTTAATGCTTGATTAGGAGTAGCTAACTTGATCATGATGATAGGTAGTTTCATGCCCGAAAGGTGTTTGTGAAAATGCTTGAATGAGTTAGACATGTGCTAAATGAGGCCTAACTAACGGATTGTGCTAGGGTTGTTTAGTAGTTGCATGGGCTAGTGTTTATTGCTTGCTAATTGTGGGTTTAGTCAAGGGATTGTTCACTCTTGCAATTAGTAAAGGGGTTTTCACCAAGGGATTGGATTAACCTATTCTAGATAGATCCTAAACTAAGGATTAGCATTTATATGATAGAAATGAGTAGCTTGATCAATTCCAACATCACCCGAAATCAATTACCATTCAAATTGCTTAGTTTCTCTTTTATAGTCTTCAATCTTTGATCATTGCTTGTGTTAGTTATTATTGCAATTAGTAGAAACTATTGTTTTTATTGGTATGGATATTGTTGGTGATAAACAAACCCATCTTAATCGCCAACACTTAGTAATCTCTCTATAGAATTAGTGAGTAGTCAACCCCCGATTTTGGTCCGATAAACCTCGGGTCAACAACCCATTATACTACATTGACTAGTAGCTTTTGCCCTTCATTAGTCAATAGTGAACTGGTAAATTCATACATATTAGGGGGGTTTTGGGCAACCACCAAGCCTTTCACTTCAGTAGGAGATGTATGTAATTGTCGAGACGTCATGGATCTGCTGGATTTTGGTTCCTCATGATGTTCTACCTCTACCAGCTTTCTTTTAGCACCTTTGTTAAGTTGTGTTTCCAATCCAGGTTCAAGCTTTTTTGGTTTTTTGAATTGGGATTTTCTTTAGGCGCTTCAATAGGAATATGTTGAGGAAAGTCCTGAATTGGTGTATGTAATTGTTGCGAACATTCTTGTCCTCCGTGTTTAAGACTGCCACAGGTCGAGCAAAATTTCCTCAGTCCATCATACTTGAAGGAAAACATTATTGGTTCACTTGTGGATAAAATCTGGACACTTAGCTGGAATATAAGTTGAGTATTCGTATCAAACCACACTTACAAACATTACGCGTCGGAGTTGGTTGGATAATCAGAACATCGTCAACTTTGCCCAAATGTGCTCCTATATTGCACACGATGGTGTCTCTTCTTGGTAAGTTGTCAATGTAAACCTAAAATGGTATTCTCTTTAAGAAGGTGGGAATGCTCCTACGGTTCCTACTATTGATTGCGACCATCCATCCTTTGAAATTATAAGGTTAGTTCTCTAAAACCGTAAGGAGGTGATGTTCATACTTAAAGTATAAGTTTATGGTACTATCGTCATTTGTTCGAGCTTTAATGTTACCCGTGATGCCTGAGGAAGAGTATTGCGCATAACAATTAGATTTTGATGTGTAGGGTTCAGTCCTTTACCCACGACATAGAGGTTATGATGCTTCTAAATGATCGATCGAGCATCAGAGTGAACTTTCCAAGGTTGTTATGTCACGCAAATTGTGAGGTTTTGTAAGAATTTCCATAAATCATTGGTCGTCATGGAGAAATAAAACACGAAAAACCCGATTGAACTAGTAGAAACGCTTTGATTTGTGTCGAAAATCCAAAATCCTATATGGGTAGAAGTTTCGAGCGAGTAGCCTTTTCAATAGTCTAGGGAGTTCCTTCTTTTTATTCAATTACATTATAAATATGTAATATTAGTTAAACTTAACTAATGATGTTTATTTTACACTACTATTTTATGTGAAATAAAACTAAATAAATTTAAACAAAAAATATAAATTTATTCTCGAATGAATATATTTTAAAAACCTAAAAAAATCAAAACCTGAATAATTTGAACTAAACCAATCCGATATAGTGTTTATTCACGAATGGACATATCTAAAATAAATTAAAAACTCCAAAATTTTGAATAACATGAACCAAACCAAACCAAATTATCACGAACATATTTAAAAAATAAAAAATTGAAATATGAATAATCTCAAATGAACCAAACTGAATAATTGGTCATCCAACCTTAATTTTTGTATAAATTTATTTTAAAATTTGATTACATAGATAAATAAATCTATAAATGTAAAATCGGGGAAATATATATAAAAGTTATAATTGAAATAAATAGTATTTTCTATACATATGATGTTATATAAAAATAGATTAAGATACAAAGTATACCCATATTATATTGTTATCATCAATATATTTAACAAAAAATTACTTTAACTAAATATATTTATTAGAGCGATGTTCTTTTTTTTCATATTACATTGTTACGCAAACTTTAACTTAACAATAACTTGATTGATTTTAAAACATATATTGTGGGATTGACATATGATCTCTAATATTTCTCTTTGATATATAAGAGAATAAGAGGGTTAAATTTTCCAATAATTTCTTACTAAAGATTTTAATAATTATTATTTGGCAACAATATAATAATCAATAAAAAATAATAATTAAACATAATTTTTTGGTAACTTAAACATATTAGATAATTAAAACAAAAACATAGAAGAATTATGGGTTTAACACGTGTCCTATAAAATTTTTCTTTAAATATATTATATATAAGAAGATAACTTAAAAGTTTATTTATAAACTTGAAGATCTTTTGTGTGTTTTGAATAAGTTATATATCTCTTTAAAATTTTACAAAAATAAAATTTATTGAAAAAAATTAATAAGTATCGTTTGGGACATAAATAATAATCAATAAAAGAATTTAAATATATAATCTTTTGGTAACTAATTTAAATATTATTTTTTATTTTTTAAACGTACAAAAATATAATGAAATATTTGTGGCACTGGACATTTCGTGTTTGTTGGTTGGGGATTTTAATAAAATCCGGGAAAATCAGGAGAAATAGGATTGAAGACTAAGATAACATGAATCCTTTTTACCTTTCATGACATGATAAACACATGTGGTTTATCGGAGCTCCCCTCTGTGGAGAATGAGTTGTCCTGGAGGGGAAACAAGAGCTTGAGAGTGGTGAGATATAAATTGGATCGTGTTCTAGCTAATGCAAATTTTTCATGGATTATTTTCTGCATCCTATGTCGAGTACATGGACATGATAGGATCAGATCATAGGTCGATAGTAGCAATACTGCAAACAAAAAAATATAAACATAGGTCGTCGTTCCGGTTTGATAAACGTTGGTTTGGGAAGGCAAAACTAATGCATGTGATAAGTAAGGGATGACAAGACCCTGAGAGTGGGGGAAGTGATAAATTGTAGGAAGGCAATTTCGAAGTGGCAGAAACATTCCATGAAATCAGAGAGGGAACAACTTGAGGAGCTAAAACAAGAGTTGAATCTCAATCAAAATGATGATTCTTACTCCAGAGAACGACTCTTCTAATTGAAGCTTAAGGTAAAGATGGCATACCAGTAGGAAGAAATGTATTGGACGTAGAAGAGTAGGAACCTGTGGCTTACAGAGGGGGACCATAACACTAAATTTTCCACGTGCTTACAAAATAATGACGAGCAAAAAACAGAATATCGGGACCACATACCTCTACGGGGAGGTGGGTAGAGACGGATGACGAGGTGGAGAATGATGTGACCGACTACTTTACTGATCTTTAGGACTACAGACCCGACATATTTATAGGAGGTTTTAATTAATGTGTAATCCCTGGTGTCAGACCAGATAAACGACGCATTATTCTACCAAGAAACTGAGGAGGAGGTGAAGAAGGTTGTTTTCATGATGCACCCAGAGAACGCCCCGAGATCTGATAGAATGACAACGTTGTTCTAGAAATCATGGGACATAATTAAGCATGATATACTCGGGGGCTGATAACTATTTTTTAGCGATGATAGATCTGGACTCTCGGCTGATATGCATTTCGACAATATGGTATCGAGTATTGATTAATGAGAATGCAAAAGGAAATATAATATAGGTGATGGGTTTACGCCACGGGGACCCTCTCTCCCCCTACATGTTTATCCTGGTACTAATAGCGAATATACATGCCACTGAGAGACGTAAGTTATTAATGAGGATAAAGGTGACAAGGCATTGCCCACCAATTAACCACCTATTGTTTGTAGATGATGGTTTGTTTTTCTGTAGGGCGACAATCGAGGAAAACAAGGTGCACATTGCTTAACTATCCCAGTACGAAGCGGCGTCCGGCCAATGGATCATCTATGCAAAATCGTATATTCAGTTCAGGTTTGGAATACCTGAGGATAAAAGGGGAGATATTAGGAATATAACGGGGTTGCCAAAGAGTCTCGGAGGTGTGAAGAGTAAGATCTTTGCTTTCATTTAGGATATGCTGCAAAACAGGATAAATAGCTAGTCAACCATGTTCCTATCGACGGGAGGACGTGAGGTTCTAGTAAAGGTGGTAGCCACGACAATACCCACCTATGTGATGTCCTATTTCTGACTCCCCAAATCGGTGTCAAAGAAGCTTACAAGCAAAATAACACACTTTTGGTGGTGCGGCTCAGGGAATAAGTGGGGAATTCATTGGAAGAGTTGGTGGAAACTCTGCAGGCGAAAGGATGAGGGATGTCTGGGCTTCCGGGACCTGAAACATTTTAACACAACTCTTCTAACGAAGCAGTTATGGTGGCTAATTGAATCTCCAAACTCGCTGTTTGCGAGGACATTTAAAGGAAGGTATTATCGGGAGGAATAACAGTTACAACTTTCGACATATTCCTCCCCATCATATGGATCGCGAAAGATTATCTCAGCGCAACCTCTGGTACACACATGACTCATTAAGCGGGTGAGTTCGAGACATTCCATCTTAGTTTGGAACGACCCCTGGATCCCATCCAAACACCTGAGGCCCGCACAGAGTATTAGTGCACATCACTATGCTCCGTTCGGGGTAAATCAATTGATTGACTTAAAAACTAGAACGTGAAATCTTCCATTATTAGCAACGATAATGGATCACAAGGGCATTGTTTCAATTAGGGGGATCAAGCCTACCTTGGTATTTAAACCAAATGTGCTGATGTGACATTTCTCGAAAACATGAAAGTACATGGTGAAATCAAGATACGAGGTGAGCAGGAAATTTTTGAATAAACAGAGGGACCAAGAGTCATGCCTAACTATAAATGATTTACTGGCCTTTGTGTGGAAACCAAAGTGCCCTTCAAAGCTTAGACACTTCTTGTGGCAAGTGTTAATTGGGAGTATCTTAGTAAGTTCTCAACTCTGGACGAGGGGGATAGATTGTGATGAACGCTGTCAAGTTTGTGGATGTGAAGAGGAAACAATCAACCATGTCTTGTTCCAATGCACACCAGCTAGAGAAGCTTGGGCTTTAGTAAATATCCCAATGAACCTGCGGGGATCGATGAACGATTCACTGTTCTACAATTTTGACTATTTATTATGGTGCGTACAGTGAGACTATGATGACTTTATCTACCCGTGGTAGTGCTGGTACATCTGAAAATCCAAGAATAACAAGATCTTCAGAAATATGAGTCCAGATCCAACCCGGACGATGGGTCAAACCATCATCAGTGCAATAATGTGGAAGAAATCACAAGTCGTTGGGCACATCCAATATCAGATAGGCAATGGGGGAGGGGGGACATGGACTATAGTATTTATATATGCTATATAGATAGGGCTTGGACCTCGACGAATATTATGTTCGGGTTAGGATGGTCCTCCTATCGAGGGAATGGAGAGGAAAAACTCATGGGAGCACGAAACATAGACCGTCGAGGAACGTCACTACTTACTGAATTGGAAGCTTTACAGTGGACTATGAAATAAATGCTTGTGCATGACAGACAGAGAGTTACTTTCAAGACGAACTCTTTAGATCTAATAGAGATTGTGACGCAACCACAAAACCAACTATTCTATACGATCACATGGAGGAGGTCAGTAGATTATTACACAGGTTTTGACCATATCTTTTTTTACTACATTCCACGTACGAATAATAATAAAATAGATGCATTAGCTAGGTGGGTATGCCGACGAATTTCAAAATTCATTTGTGTAGATGTTACACCTTTAGAGGGATTGACTTTTAATTTTCTTTTTTCTTATCGTAAAAAGTTGTAGAAAAGTATATGTAAAATAAAAAATAAAAAATAATTTAAAATAAACTTTTTGAAAATATTTTATGTAATATAATGTTTATTTTAATAAGTTAAATTTTTATTTAGAGATTAAAAAAGTTGTGATTTTGTATAATTTAAATATCTACTTAAATTATGTATAAAGAAATTTTATCAAAAACGTATTGTTAGTAAAATGTAGATTTTGAAATTATATTTTTAAATAAAATATGATAAAAATATTTGAAATAATATTTTGTGATTTTTGATTAAGTTGAATATATTTAAATAAAAAAGTTATCGAAAATTTTCGATAGAATATATTTTTTTGAATAAATTAAATTTTTATTTAAAATTAAAAGAATATTTTTTGTGAATTTGGATAGTTAAATATTTAATTAAATTATTAATAATTTTTTTATTAAGCATATGTTGTTTGAATAATAATAATGAATTAAAATTATAAATATGTAACTAAGTATATATATGAAAAGAAATTTTAAAAACCAAAATTTTAAAATACAAATATTTAAAAAATTAAGGATTTTTTGTTACTAATACTTTTCTTTTAATTCCTTAACCTTTTAGAAAACAAAACTTCAAGATTTTATTATAAAGAAAGACCACCGTTGAAAGATTACACCGTACTGTCGTGGTGTACACACGTGTGGGATTTAAAACGGAGAAGTATGTCTTGCGT
>OVAO01003114.1:1592-11657 GCA_900406285.1 Biscutella auriculata | reverse complement strand
TCTCCCATGAGAGTTTGTGCTAAAATCATGTGTGAGTAGTCTCTTTGTTAAGTGATTAGGGAATGCTAGATTAGGGGGATTGAGANATTGAGATTGCTATTATGCTGTTTAGGGCTTAATGATTATGATTCTCACTTGATTGATGTGCTTAATGCTAGAATAGGATTGATCACCTTGTTCTAGAACCTAGGTAGATTATCACCCGGAAGGTGTTCAATAAAATACCCGAATGAATCTTTTAAGTGCTAAATGAGGTATAACAAGGGATTGTGCTAGGGTTGTTTAGTAGTTGTATGGACTAGAGTTTATTGCTTGCTAATTGTGAGTTTAGTCAAGGGATTGTTCACTCTTGCAATTAGTAAAGGGATTTTCACCAAGGGATTGGGTTAATCTTCATTAGATAGCTCCTAGACTAAGAATTAGCATCTTGATGATAGAAATGAATAGAATTGTAGTAGTTTGAATTTCCCGAGTCAATTGCCATTGCTTAATTGCTTAGCTTTCTCTTTATCATCTTGTTAATCGTAATCGTTGACTTTTTGTTAGATTGAGTTGACTTTCTTGTTTAATGTTATTTTGTTTATGCCTCTAGTAGATCTTGTTAGTGACAAACAAACATCTATTATCCACCAAGACTTTGTGATCTCTCTATAGAATTAGTGCGTAGTCAAACCCCGACTTTGATTCGATAAACCCCGGGTCATATCCCATTATACTACATTGACAAAGCAAGAATTTAGTCTCTCATTAGACAATAGTGAAGAGGCTAAATACCTACTTATCAGGTATTCTACTCGAGAAGTGGCAAACTCACATTTGCTGATCTTTGCAAATAACTTTGCTTCCCTCATTACTTCCAGTACCTGGCGTAGATGATCCAAATGACTTAACAGATCAAAGCTGTACACCAAGATATCATCAAAGAATATAAGGACAAAGTTCCTCAAGAACTTCTTGAATGTAGAGTTCATCAAATTTTGGAAGGTAGCTGGAGTATTGGTTAAGCCAAATGGCATCACCAAGTATTCGAAGTGGCCACTATGTGTTTTGAAGGCTGTTTTATGCACATCTTTAGTCTCCATCCACACCTGATAGTAACTCGTGCGTAAGTCAATCTTAGTATAGATGCGAGAATTACCCAACTCGTCCATTAGATCTTCGATCAATGGTATTGGAAAGCTGCTTTTAACAGTCATTCCATTCAACCCTCTAAAATCAACACATAGCCTCCATGTTCCATCCTTTTTCTTTACTAGAACCACTGGAGATGCGTATGGGCTGTCACTCTTTTGTATAGTTCCCGCAAGTAACATTTCATCAACTATTTTGTCGATCTCATTCTTTTGTTGCAGACTATATCTGTATGGTCGCTGGTTAATGGGGTTTGATCCGTCGAGTAATGGTTGAAGTCTGAAAGGTGGTAATTCCACTGGTTCTTCGAATATATCTCTTAATTCTTCCAACACTACACACACATCATCATTTTCTATTCATCATTTCGATCCTTTTTTCTTCTCAACGAGTGAGGCATCTGACTCTAGTGTGTAAATCATTGCTATTTGAACTTTTTGATCACAAAGTTTACTCCACTTAGCAGCCTTGACTTAATGTATAGAACCTTGTTGTAAGCCCACCAACAACATCTTCTGGTTCTCGAAAACAAACCTCATGTCCAACTTCTTAAAGTCTCAAGTGATGGGGCCTAACAGTTCCATCCACTGCACCCCCAAAACCATATCACAAACCCCTAAGGGAATGATCATGAAGTCTGCTTTGAACTTAGTATTTTGAAATGACCACTAGAAATTGTTAACCTTGCCTGTTACCCCAAGCTGAAGACCATCTACAAAAGAGACTTTGTTCAACCCTGCAGGCTTTTGTTCACATCCCAACTTCTCTACCATGCTAACATCCAAGAAGTTGTTTGTGGAGCCCGAGTTGATTAGGATGAATAAAGGTTGTTTGCCATACATGCCCTTTACTCTCATAGATCTATATCCCGCAATTCCTTCCACTGCATTCATTGAAATTTTTGGAACATCTTGTTCATCCTCATCCAAGACCCCCAGTTCTTCTACCATCTCCCACTCATGATCATCATTTCCATCTAGTACAAACAGTCGAGTCTTCTTATGCACTAAATGGTGACCTGGGGTGTATTTCTCATCACAATGGAAGCATAAACCTTTAGCTCTTCTATCATTCATCTCCGCATTTGAGAGGAAAGGTTTTGGTTTGTTATAATTCGTTACTTGATTCCCTTTGTTATCAGAACCACCCTTTCCCCAGTGCTCCTTCTTAGCACCATGTGGTTTGTTCCATTCTTTACTCCACGGTTTAGGGATAGACCAAGTCGTAGAAGAATTCTTCTTGGGATGTGCCTTTTCATACAACCTTCCCAGAACAAAACATTGTCGGACTTCTTGGGGTGAGAACATGCGAACGTGCATATGCATGTCTAAACGGAAACCAGGCGCAAGATAAGCACTGATCAAATAATCTTCTNTTCTTCTTGGGATGTGCCTTTTCATACAACCTTCCCAGAACAAAACATTGTCGGACTTATTGGGGTGAGAACATGCGAACGTGCATATGCATGTCTAAACGGAAACCAGGCGCAAGATAAGCACTGATCAAATAATCTTCTGGCATATTCACACGCATTCTAATCTGCTCGAATTTCTCATTGTACTCCACAATTCCATTGGTTTCTTATAGCTGCTTAAGTTCAGCAATCGGATCATCTAGTACGTCTTCAAAGTGCTCTCTAATCAACGTCTGATATGCATACCAGTCATACATCGCTCCTCTGGTCAATGGAGATTGAGCTACCGCTTGATGCCAAGAAGCAGCCGCACCGTCACAATGAATCCCAACCAGTTTCACTTTCATATCATGTGGTGTAGAGTGTAGAGAGAAAAACTCAAATACTTTGTACAGCCATTCTTTAATCCAGAACCATCAAACCTAGGAAACTTCTACCTTGCCAATCCTCGTAAGGCCTCCATAAGGTGTGATTTGATTGTTATGTACCTCGCGTTTGCGATCTGAACATTCAGCTGGAAACTCCGCTCTCATTGTTCCCCCTGCGACGTTGCGATCGCGATTTGTAACTCTAGTTGTCAATCGAACAACTTCGAATAAGTCCGCCATATCTTTGCGCATATCTTCGTTATGTTGTTCCAATCTTTTATTTTGTTGCTCGATCGACGCTTCGATGGCTGTCACGCGATCGCCAATAACTTCTCTAGCGTCGCAGACCTCCGCCGCCTCGATTACTACCTTCGAACGCGTGATCGCCATCAATCCGAGGAATGCGTGTCTACTGATACCTTTGATAAGGAAAAACACTCGGTCAATTTGCAATCAATGTACCAATAGTACATTCATGTTCAAGAAAACACCAACGCACCTCTTCTATTAGCCAAGTTCAAACGAACTTCTATAAAGAAGGAATCAGAGAACTACTACGACTAGAGAAAGACTGAATCACAATTCTTTTCATGAATGACTTTACAGAATTGTTTATTATTCTTATAGAAGCGAAACAGAATAACAAATATAACGGCATAACGAATTTTTTCCCCAATGCCAGCCAATTATTCCAGCTCAGCATATCTCTTAATCGTCATTAAGCTCTGCTACCTGCAATAGAGAGAGGCCTCTGGTTGTTGTCTCCTCGGGTCTGGTACAGTGGTTTCGTCTTCTATTGTGCTTTCAGCACCGACAAGGTCCCTGTTTTGCTCCGCTTTAAGTCGATTTGGGTTTAAGGAGTCTTTGGTTTGTGTAGTCTTTTTTCTTTTGTTTTGCTTTTTCCTGTCAATGTTTCGGTCCTCTGTGGTGGCTTAGGCATCTATTTGGCTCGCTTCTTGGACGGTGTTTTGCTGCCTTTCATCTACAAGCTTGTTCAGTAGAGTTCTTTGAGCTTTAATGATCAGTTACAAGGAAAACAGTGGTGTCGATCTTCAGAGCTTCTCTTGCGAGGAGGTGACCAGTTTTGTTCTTAAAGATGGATGAAGTTGTGTTTGCGAGTGTCCACGTGTACATTTTGTTGATTCTTTTTAGCGATTTCCATTTCAATTAGTACGGTGTTTGCCTATGTCCCCTCGATTATTTCGACTCTTTGTTAAGGTCTTGTGTGGTTTAGCCTGGAGCTAATTCTTTTGTGGGGGTGCGTATTATCTCGGTCTTTGTTGTTCTGGTTGAGTCGGTTGACGAACTTGAGTCAAGCTTTTTGGTCATCTAGGGAAGTAGTTACCCAAGGTTCTTTTTCGAAGCTTTGATCCCGGTTCAACTTTACCTCTTCCTAGTTCGTTGAGTGTGTGTCTAGTGCGTTGAAATTTGTTGTCTCAAACATTGATTCTAGAGTACGCTTACATTGTCTCTCTTTTTCCCTTTGGAGGATTTGTTCCTGCCGATTTTAATCCTCGATTTTATTACGGATTAAGTTTCACCATCACATTAAGGGCTAAATTTTCAGAGTTTGTGACTCTTGTACTCAGTAAGATTCCTTTCTTTAAAGTTCCTTTCTTTTTCTTTTGTTTAATGAATTTCAGATGAAAAAAAAAACAATGTGGCATTGAACCTCTTCTTTGGTAATAGCAAAAGGTTTTGATCACAAACGACATCAAATGTACAGACTGTCCCGAGAAACATCACTGAGGTAAAAGATTCTAGCGGTCGAGTCAAAAACCAAACCAAACCAAACTAAATAAGCAACAGCGAGTTTCCAAAAATGATGAAAACACAGGTTTACTTTGCTGCAGCCACCAAGAGAGACCGAGCGTGTGTGAATGTAGAAATGATAGCTCCAAGCTGCAATTTGTCATTGCACCCAAAACTCAATCTGTACCTATAAACACGCAAAAAACAAAAGCCATTACTCTATCTACTCTGAGCCTTCAGAATTATACAATCCCAATAGTTTCTAAACAAAATCTGGCAAAATATACTAACTCGGTGTCTGCCAAATCATTTATCAATTGGACTCTGACATTTGAAGGCATCTTGATCTTAAAAACAAACCTGATAGAGAAACAAAAGTTAGTTCACAGATTTACGGATTACACAGCAGCAGAAGCAGCAACCAAGTTAGTCCCTCACATGGTAACCTCTCTGACGATATCAACTATGGCAAGTCCTTTTCTCGTCTTCATTTCTGATATATCTGCGGACAATAAAGTAACAAGAGTCAGGACCATGGAATCGATAACTTACTAAAGAAAATATGATCCAAGTTAAGGTTCAATACGTTTGTAACTCTCAGCAAATGATTCATTCAGAAGCCAGTGAGATATCTGCTCAATGTCCCTGGGCAATGGGTTTCCAGTGCAGAGGTAAACTTCTTCTTCTGTAATTTTCTGGGATGCCATGTGCGTTGACTGTCCCCCACACACGCAATAGTTAGTAAAAAGGTTTCTAAATTCTGTAGATTTACAAATGTATATTAGGAGACAGAAGCAAAAGGAAATATTTACAGAACCTGCAAAATGTTCAATGCTTTTCTCATGTCCCCATTGCTCAGCCGTACAAGAGCAGCCAAACCGCTTTCACTTACATCAAGCCTAGTTCCATTATAAAAGAGGAAGCACAAAACAAAGAGTCCACAAAAATGAAATAATAACGAGAGGTGGAGAAAACACAAAAGAAAGTTTATAAGACAGAAATAGCGTAATTCTCACCCTTCAGCTTCTATTACATGTTTAAGACGCTGACTCACATGAGCAGGATCAAGAGGGGCAAATCTAAATCGGGTACATCTGGACTGTAAAGCTGGAATGATCTTATTGACGTGGTTTCCAATGAGAGCAAACCTAGTACTCTTTGTGTATTTCTCAATCACTTGCCACATTTAAGAAAGTAAGCACGCTAAACATGTTAATGTAGCCCTACTTAAACAGAAGAAAAAAACCAAGAGTGCTAAGAAGAATATAAAGGTTATACCTCTACGCAAGGCGAACTGAGCATCTTTTGTCATAGCATCTGCTTCATCTAGCAAAACCAACTTCACCGAGGATTTTCCTCTGCAATCATGAATTTTAACTTCTTTTGATATCCACAACAAACTTGCTAACTAAAAAGATATCTTGTTTGATTTAGCATGATGTTACAGCTGAAAATAGCTCATGCCACCACAATCCATTCCTTAATATGAGTAAAAAAAAAACAGCGAGATCAAAAGCACAGATGGAATCATGCCAGGAAACTTACAATGAGAAGCTCTGCGTGCTAGCGAAATCTTGAATTTGCTGCCTTACAACATCAATTCCTCTATCATCTGAAGCGTTCAGTTCAAGAATCATATTACGGTACTTGGGTCCATAGAGTTTCCTGGAAACAGCTAGAATGGTTGATGTTTTGCCTGTACCGGGAGGACCATACAACAGAAGATGGGGCAACTTGTTCTCATTGGTCAGCCTATCAACTGTTCAAAATAACAAAAACAACAACAAAACCTTCGGTGAGAAAAGCTAAGAAGCTGCTGTAACAACAGGAAAGTCTAAGTACTATATACTAAACCCTTAAGATAGAAAAATAAACCCTAGAGGTTGGGAAAGAGAGTGTGTAAGTTCAATTACTTGTATCAATAATGTCACGATGTGCTGCGACGTCATCGAGCGACTGAGGTCGGTACTTCTCGACCCAAGGCGTCGCCTTACCCTGCAGCGGACCGCCAAAATCGGCGACGTCTTTTCCCTTGTTAATCGGCTTGCGAGGCTGATTTTCTTCTTCGTCAATGTCCATCGCCGACGTTACCTCAGTCATCTTCGCCGCCCAAGNCTGAGGTCGGTACTTCTCGACCCAAGGCGTCGCCTTACCCTGCAGCGGACCGCCAAAACCGGCGACGTCTTTTCCCTTGTTAATCGGCTTGCGAGGCTGATTTTCTTCTTCGTCAATATCCATCGCCGACGTTACCTCAGTCATCTTCGCCGCCCAAGTAACGAAAATCACTTCAGAATACCTCCACTAAACTCTTTCTCTCTCCCCCCGCTTTGGCGCCAAGCTCTAGTTTTTGAGGTTTCCTTCCGCCATTGTCTTATTATTGTCTTCGTTCTCTAATCCCTTTTTTACCCTCAAGAAATATAATTGTGTTGGGGTCATTTTGGTAAATTAACACTTGACTTTGAAGCTACAGACTCTTCATGAAGCCAATTATCGAATAAAAGTTATACGAGTCATATGACTCGTAAACAAAAGTTATAAGCATTCTATTTCACATCTCTTTTACAGCAGATTCATAAAACTCACACAGGTAACAATTTCCGAATCTTGCCTTGAATTTTGATGCATTTTGTTCCTCAAGATTTTCTTCCATATGATTCCATCTAATTACATACACAAGGGGGGCTGTATGTGTATATATGATTATTCACAACATATTTCCTTGTTTCTATGATTACAACATAACCCAAAACCCTCAACACACTTCTTATTATACACCACTAAAAACTCTTGTGTCAAAGTTCTCCATCTGATACCAAGTTCTTGTTCTTAGAAGAATCAGTTCCTGTGAAAAGCTGTCCTATCAATCCAAACCCTCTTGGATATGCCTCCTCCGACAAATCTCCTCCATAGTCGTGATTCACACTGTAACAGAAAAGTTTAGAGGCCATAAACATAAGAAGAAGAAGAAGAAACTGGAATTGATGAAACAGAAGAAACAAAAAGAAGAAAAAATGGTGAGAAAGGGTTCAGAACTTGGGATGCTTGTCACAGTCTGCAGAAATCCATCCAATCCTCTGCTTCTCATTGTCATATATCACCATTACTCCTTGGAAAGCTATGTCTATCACACACAAACATAACGTATTGTTGTCACCAAACCAAGAAGACCTAAAACCGGAAATTCTTAGCCTACTCTATTTACTTACCCCCAATGATATTGTAGTTATCCAGCCCGATTTCAGTTCCATTTAGAATACCCAAACATACGTTTCCTTTCTCCTGGACAAAAAAGAAGAATCAGATTCTCATCCCTGGATTTTAAACGGAGATCCACAACTCATATACAGTCAGTATATATGTGACTCACAGTGATAATGAGATATGACTCAGGTGGGACCTCAAACAGTTGACCATCCTTTTGACTCCCAAATCGTAAAGTAATTGTCTTGAAGTATTTCTTGACGGCATCAAGTGATTTCAAAGGTTTCTTGTCTTTCCAACACACTGGTAAGCTTTTATCTTCTTTTGAGTCCATCAAAGGCTTCCCATTCATGTCTTTTCTTATCTACAAGAGATATATGCACACATAATTAGTCATACAAATGTGGTAAAACCAACAGGTGAAACTAATCTTCTTTTTTTCAGAGAAGAATTTCTCTTACAATATCGAGAATTGCTTTGTAAGCTTCTGCATTGAAGTATGTGTACGAGCTTCCACTATCAAAAACTAAGTTAATGCCTTTGACACCTGTTGTCTTGTCATTAAAGAGAACCTCTGCTGGTCCAACCATGTAGTTTTTACTATACCAAAAAGCCGCACCATGAGTTTCAACTTGGAAATTATAGAAGTTTGAGAGTTAAAAAAGTGGCAGATATAAAGAAGATAATACTCAAAAATTGCTCACCTAGGTGAGTTACGAGCCAATGAAGTCCATGTAACTCCGGAAGAAGGAACAAGCTCATCTCCAATAGAGAGAAAGCCTTTACCGTTATGACTTAAGCAATGCACGATTACATTCTTTGCTATCCCCAAGGAATTTAGCTGTGTTGAGATGCTTACTTTCCCTCTACCAAGGCCAAGGATTCCCGCTGTTGGAGGAGGAGGGTGTGGACCAGGGTTCTGCTGATCATACCCACATCTGAAAGTGGAAATCAATTCAAGAATCAGGATGGCTAGCAAGATCACCAACTTATACAGCCAGTAAATTTAATGTTTTCTTTTCTAATGTGATAAAAGGTAGAAAAAAGAACAAACCCAAAAGTCAAATGGGGATGCATAGTGGAACCATTTTGTAGTCTTAGAAGAAACTCATCAGATACAAGAGCACCAATGGATGATGCATGATCAGAGTACCCGATTTCATAGTCACACTGATCCTCAGGGTCCTCACAAGGTCTGCTCTGGGGAAGCTCAAGGCCATCACACAAGATGTGTGAACAAGGCAAAGTGTTGTGGTTGGGCTTGTACTGCTTAGCTTGAGGCTGCAGAGAAAAAAAGAGATATATTATAAAGATAAAAAGACCCTTTGCTTATTATGTCAGACACTAAAAAGCAAGATCAAAGTTATACCTTTGTGCAACCGTTGCAGGGTGCATCACACTGAACCCAAGTGAGATCACTGCCAGTGTCAATGTCCAAGTCAAAGAGCTTAGGTGGGTTTCCTATGTTAAGCAAAACATAATAGTACCTGCAAGAAATTCCATTGAAGAAAAGATGAATACTTCAAATGAGCCAAAACGACTTCAAATAAAAGTCAAGCATTCAAATCGGGGGTTTTTAATAGGATTGGAATCCAAGTCACATTGTAAAAAATCGGCAGTTTAAAAAGTCCCCTCACATCGAAAGAATCAAGAACTCACGTCAAAAGTTCTCTTGAAGAATTGAAAAGGATAACGAATGAAGAAATCCTTTAGATGCAAGGAGCCACCGAGTATCCGCACAAAATTCAAAATCCAGACATCAGTCAACAACAAAAAAAAANAAAAAAAAAGAATCACAAGGAGAAGATCAAATCCATAAATGGGAAATTAAAAAGAACACGAGAAAATCAAAGCAAGTGAAATTCGCAGAGAGGTAGACATACCCAAGAGGATAAACATTCCCGGAGAGCGGAAACACGACGGAGGAGCCAAGTTGAGGATTCTGTAACTTCAATTGTCCGGCTGACGACTGTTTGGTAGCTTCAGAGGGTTCAAAGCGAGCACAGAGAACGACCACATAAAAGATAAAGAAGAAGAAAAGGTTTATTGTCTCCTTTTTCCGACTCATCTCCTTTTGTTGCCTCAAGAAAGCGAAATCAAAACCCTAAAAGGTTTCTTATTTTATACCAGGCAACGAAAGGGAGGTCTCTTGTAGAATTGATGCTTCCTAATTATTATATACATCTCTCTCTCTCTCTC
>OVAO01003113.1:0-11658 GCA_900406285.1 Biscutella auriculata | reverse complement strand
ATATTTTGTAACCACAAGACTGTGACCACAAAACACTAGAATGTAAAATAGAAAATAAGCTAAGGAGTTCTGATTTTATGAAAAAACATTATTACAACAATATGAGGTGTAGTAACAAATAAACATACAGCAAAACATCGATCAACAACAAAACGGCCAACACAAAAACACAAGACAAAAAACGGCGATAACAAATAAAACAAACATCAAAACACCGAGCAACCACAAAACGGCGAACACAAAAACACCAGAAACAAAACGGCGAACACAAAACAGCGACCACAAGACTGATTTTTGTACATATCGTAAAAACTCAATATCAATTTCGAAGTGAAACTCGCCTGAAATTACTCCAGGGTAAGGATTCGCCATCACTAAACACTATCAAGCAGTGTGTGAAGAATAACCAAAATGTGCAGTAGTAAAACACTTCGACTTAGAGGAGATCGAAATGAGAGAGAACCCACGAGGAGAGGAGAAGTCGAACAAATCTACAAATAGAAGAAGAAATGAGATTTATAAAGGGTTTACATGGAAGAGAAAATGGTCCCGTTTTAGATCTACACAAAATGGGAAAGAAGAAGGTTAAAAAGGTTTTGTATCTATAAATATGGTAAAGGAATTAAGAGACATAAAAATATGAGCCAGTGAAAGAAAAAAAAGATACAGAGAAGGAGAAGAAGATGCAGAAAAAAAGGAGAAGAATATGCAGAGATTTAGTGTGAAGAAGAAGATAAGAGAAATAATTATGGATGAAAAAGAATTTTGAAATAAAAAAAGAAAAAATATGGAAAGAGAGAGAACGTGCGAAGACAAATTGAAGAAAATAAGTAATTCCAATATAGTTAGGAGTAGTCAGTTTAGTTTGGTTGAGGGGTGTTTGAATAATTAGTTAAGACAAATTTGTTATAAGAAACTAAATACTAATATAGACAATTAATTTTAAAAATGTGTCATTCTAGACANAAAATGTGTCATTCTAGACCATATATTCTAATTAGAAACATTAGATACCAAATTTGGAGTTATAACATTGTTGATGCTCTCCGTCTCTGGTTTAATAAGCGAACGTTGGAGGCGTTTTGTGAGAGTCGTAAGCTCCGTTCGTTTCCCTCCAATTTCTTTCATTCCAATTTTTGAATCTTCCCTCTTCATATTGTTCCTCTCGAATTGATGCTGTCGTTTTTATGGGTTTGACAGAGCCTTGTTTGATTTAGTATTTCCTCTTCTGGTACTTTTTTGTGAATTCACGCTTTGTTTGAATCGTTTTGAAGAATCACTGGTGTAGATTTCGTGAATGGTGGTGATTTCAAGAATTGGATTAGATTGTTTATTTCGAAATAAACGATTATCTTGAATAATTTGTTTTCTGTGTGCATTTTGATTTCTGAAAATACTATTAGAAGGGTTTTATTGTTTTTTCGGCTTCTAGTTTCGTTAAATGAGCCAACGGTTCGTCTCTAAGTTGTTAATTTGATAATGTCTGTATGGAATGTTCTGTCATTAATTCTTGAGGATTATTTTGGCTTTAAGATTTTTTCGTCTTTGGTATTGCAGGAAACTCTCTCTCATAGCTCTTAGTGCGTAATATCTTCAGTTGTTAAAAGACTATGAAGCGGAAAAGAGGACATAAGAAAGGCAAGAATTCTAAAAAGTCAAAATCAAACACTGAACAAGGGAACTTGAATGGCTCAACAGAAAACGCAGAGAACCAGACATCTGAGCAAAGCTCTGATGCTCAGAACAGTGAACCTGAATCTAAAACGGAAGTTGATGCACCTTTTTCTACTGGGAGTGGCAGTTCACCTATTGCTAGTTCACCTGTTGCTAGTAGTTTAGATCAGGGTGCTGCATCAGCTGATAAAAACATGTTAGCTACGTCTGTTGGACGTGTTAAGGTTAAACTGAAGAACTCAAAAGCGACTGAACCTGATGGTTTATCTCGTAATGATATCAGTAAGAGCAGTAATCCTCAAGCGGAGTCAAAGAAATTTACTGTGGATGTTGAGAAAAAAGAGGACTTGCTTCCTCGTTTGCCTGAGAGAAAACCAGTGTTTCTGAATGTGTATAGGAAAACGAAAGGTATAAAGATTAAATCTTTCAAGGCAGTAGATGAGTCTAGTTCAGTTACTGATAAGTATGCTGATGCTTCCAAGACCCATGCTGAGAAAGTACTTCAAAAAGATACTAAAACGCCTCATGAAATTCCTCATGTCGATAAGAAAGGATCAGAAAGTGCACCAATTTCTTTTCAGAAAGAGGAGAAGATCACTGATCAAAATTCACGATACAATAAACAAGAACTGGAAGATTCTCTTACAGTATGCTTGTTGTTGCCTTATTTTAGTGTAATGTACGGTCCATCTGAAAAATCAAAGCCTAATGCACCTTTTGTGTGTTGTTGGCATATTGTTCTAGGTGATCAAGAAGATGTTGAAGATGGATGTTGCTGATCCGTTTAATGTTCCTGTGAACCCAGAAGCTCTTGAAATTCCTGTAAGTGCAGATTTTAGTTTCATCGTTATTGGATAAGGCACCATTTTGTGAGTTGTCGTTATATATTAACCTTGAATTGTGAAAGCTCAACTATTCACCTATACATTAGATACATTTCGCTTATCTCAATTTCGTGCTTATGTTGAATTCCTGAGTAATAGCTACAGCATAAAATAAAATACGTTTCTTGTGAACAAACAAAAATCAAGTTGATCTGGACTTAGAAATGCTCTAGCACACGGACTACGGACTAGTCCTAGTATTTAACTCAGTGCAGGGGTAATCTTTTTCCTCAATAATATATACAACGGAAGGGTATATTTTTAGTTTGTGTGTAACTGGACCAGATTATATGTATCAGTGTACGGATAGTATTGTCTCTGTACTTGATGAATAACCTTGGCTTTTGGTTATTGCAAAATTCAATTTCATCTCTTATGAATGCAGAAGAACAACAACCGCTTACAACCTACTAAGGAATTCCTTGTCTTGTCACGTTCTTATAACTTAGCTTAGACTCTCAAAAAAGATGGATAGTGAATTGTAGTGACTTTCTTGTCCATGTCACTGGATATTAAAATCGGGTTTTTTTCTTATATACTTCTGCGGTAGTTCTCTCCCTGTTGAGCATCTCTTTTCTTGTAATGGGGTTGCAGAATTGATGTCTAACTCAGTAACTATTCTTCTGGTTATGTTATCAGGACTATTTCGATATTATCAAGACACCTATGGATTTTGGAACAATATGCAATAATCTTGAAAAAGAAAACAAGTATAAGAATTCTGAGGATGTTTACAAGGATGTCCAGTACATTTGGAATAACTGTTCCAAGTACAACAAGAAAGGTGATTATATTGTGGATCTGATGAAGCGAGTGAAGAAAAATTTCATGAAGTACTGGACTGCAGCAGGGTTATATGCTGAGAAATCTGCAGGTATTACTAACATTTATCTTCTTCAACTTTTTGACTCTTGTGCTGAACCATTACTAAATTGGTAGCTATAGCAAATAGCAATCTCCAATAATTGTTAATTTTCTGGTTCCCCTAGTCACGAATATAGTAGATGATGTAAACATTAGGCTTATGGATCACCACGTGCTCTGCCAACGGTCATGCTGATTCTAGCTAATGAATTGTCCTTGTTGAAATGCATGTAGTAGCAGTAATAAAAGTTTTAGAAAACGAACTCTTTTCAAACTATTTTAATGATATATCCATCCAGAGCTGTTAGACGGATTAGTTAGTCCTGAATGCAGTTGCATTAAGAATTTGGCCACAAGTATGGCCACAAGTATGAATTTCCAGATTAAAAGATGTATAAACCTATACATAGGAATTGCATGTAATCATGGAAAAAAATGAATTCCAAGTGAAACGAAACAATCAAGAGAAATGTCAAAGTGTGGAAAGTGTTACTTGCTTTGCATCTATTAGCTTGTGTAATTGTGCTTACTATTTAGCTTATTTGGTTTCTTTGGTTATCAGCAGAGAATGCTCAACTAGATGGTGGGAAGGCATCCTCCAAAGGCTATTTATCAAAACAGAAGAGCCACAGACGCCATGGGTATGTTTCTGAAACTTTTCTTCCTCTGATATGTAGGGCATCATATTCAAATGTGTCCTCCTTGTGTCCAACGTTACCCTGAGTTTGGTTTCAACGCGTCTCATAAATCTTCTAGTTTGTAGCAAACAGGTTATGTTTTTACAAAGCTACCGTAACAAAATCTTCTTACCCACAGACAATATTAGTCAATAGCTATAAAAACAGATGAGTTTTAGTTGTCTCTCTTACAAAAAATGTATTCTGCAGCTCAGTTCATATTACATTTTTTTTTTTAATTCAATAGTTGCTACGGACCTTGTGTCCTTCTTGTGCTCTCCAAAACTGGGATTGGGATTCAATTTTCATGTGATAGTCATCATTTTGTTTGCAGAAGGCAGCACAAGAGTGATTGCATGTGTGCGGTATGTATTTTGAAGCGACGTAAAAGAGAACGGGAACTTGGTTCTCCAGGACATTCTGGAGCAAAAGAGGTTAGTAACGTAATTTTTTAGATGATACCTCTCTCAGCGTGCAAGCGTTAATATACAAAGCGAACACACACTAACAAGGTCTTGGCTTTTGTTGGCTGCCATGTGTAAACTTTGTAAAAAGTATTTAAGTTTAACATCTTTTTCTCTTATAGGATTCCTCACCTGTTGGAAGTCCATCTATGGATAATTCATCAATAAACATGGGTGAAGAGCAGGACATGGATATTGATGTTGACAACGAAACTGGACAAGGAAAATCAGAAATCGTGGAACTAGATTGTCCAGTGTCAGAAAAGCGAAGAGTGTCGGAAACTAAACAAGAGTTGGAAGAAGAGGAAGAAGAAAACCTTGAGGTTGAGAGTGAAAATAGAATCAAAACTAGTGTAGATGATAAGACTCAGTCCATTGATACATTCATGGAAGAGACTGGCGATGAGGCTGTGACTAGTGATGCAGAGAAATTGGCTGTTTCATCTTCTGTTGAAGGTCCAAAATTGACTCTGAATGAGGAGGAAGAGAAGGAAAAACGATTTCAAGAGAAAAAGGTACTTAACCTTTTTTTCCTCTCTTTTGTTTTATAGAAAGGGCCCGATCACAAGATAACAAGCATGACAAACGTAAATTGTGTTATTTTTGTTGTTGAAGAAACTACTGGTTAGTTACTGAGCAAAATCTTCTGTAAAATGTCAGTGTGTATGGTCAATCTAACAAACACGACTGAAGTTAATTGTGCTATTGCAGAAACTGCCAGAGTTGGAGCGCAAAGAATTGAGAAATAAGATTCAGGAGAAGTTCCAACTTAGAAACCCTCAGATTCTAAGTCTCTGTGAAGTTGTCTTCCCTAATAACAACAACGAGAATTCTGTCTGGAGTGGACCTCACTCGCTGTTTAAACGCAGAGGAGGTTCAAATCGAAGTAGTTCCATGCACGAAGCAGTTGGGAGCTTGATGAAGTAGTGTAGGTATTCGATACGTAACGTAATTTCTTCACTTTGATATGTTTCTACAAAATGATATTTATCATAATAATGTTTGTCATTAAAAAATAGAATGTAAACATGTTAATGACTTATACATACTAACGAGGCTAAGAACATTCTGTAAGATACCAATAGAAGACTCATTAAAGAAACAGAAAATATACAATAAGCAAGAATACAAGATTCGTAAGAAGTCTCCAGAGAAGTAGAATGAGATTTGTAAATATTGGCTTTAAAATAGGCCACGAGGTGTTATTGTAGCGCCAAGAAGAAAGTATAGAAGTAGGGGTGGACAAATTACCCAAAACCGAATAACTGAATCGAAACTGACCGAAAAAAATCAAATTTGGATCGGTTCTAAATAATTCAATTTAATCGAATGGAATTGCTCTTGTGAGTGAATTGGATATAAGACCGGTTCGATTTTTAACTGGACATCCATAGCACCGAACCTTCTAGATTGACTCATTATGTTTTGTCTTTTGAGTTTTGAATTCTTCGTTGAAAGAGAGAGAATTCAAGCCACAATCAGTCTCGAGAGTCTCGACTTTATGACATTGTGCGGTTGTGCCGATTCAATTTCTTCTCTCGGACTAGAAAAAACATCGAAAGTTTCAAACCCCACTCTCAAACTGGACTCATTTCGCCACCGATCATCGTCTCCACCGTCTGAGACTTCGCCAAACCTTTCTTCGGTAATTTGTGTTGAGTCGTTGATTTAGGTTTACTGATTATCGTCTCCGTTTGGGTTTAGCTCTGAGTTGTATTTGTTTATGTCGATTTAGAGTTTGATTATTGTGTTGAAGTCGCGGCTTGATGATTTGTTGTCATGCAGTTTGAATCTTTGATGATTTTATTAATGTTATGCGGTTTGGTTATGGTTTTCTTGTGATGTATCATATAAGCTTTGATTAAGTTTTCTTGTTCATATAAGTTTTGATTAGGCCTAGTTTTGATTAAGATTTCCGATTAGTTTATTGATGTTAGCTATTTCAGATTAGTTTATTGATGTTAGCTATTTCTGATTTGTTCATATTTGTTTATGTCGATATTAGCTAAGCTTTGATAAAGATTTCCGATTAGTTTATTGCTTACCGTTTGTTTTGTTCATATAAGATTCTTGTGATGTATCATATAAGTTTGTTCGTGACGTTATCATATGGTTTTATTATGATGGTGTTATTCGTTTGTTCATCTAGATGATCTATTTGGGTGAATCTACTAAATAATGTTCGTTTAGTGTTATTTAATGACTCATCTAGATGATCCAGATGGATCATTTAGATGAGTTTTAAATTTAGGCAAAATTTAGAGATGCATCTAGATGAGTATTGAAGATGCATCTGGATGCATTTAGATATCTGGATGCATCTAGATCCATCTAAAAGATTTATAATTTTTTCGAAAAACACGTTTTGTGCTGAAAAATCAAGTTTTTTTCGGAAAATTATGTTTTACGCCGGAAAATCACGTTTTGTTTCGGAAAATCACGTTTTTGTGGGAAAATCACGTTTTTACGGGAAAATCACGTTTTTTCCTGAAAAATTTGTATGTTTTTCCAGAAAAAGATATTTTTTCTTGGAAAATCACATTTTGTCCCGGAAAATCACGTTTATCCCGAAAATCATGTTTTATCCCGGAGAATAACTTTTTATCCCGAAAAATTATGTTTTATCCCGAAAATTCATGTTTTATCCCGAAAAATCACGTTTTATCCCGAATAATCACGTTCTATCCCAGAAAATCACGTTTTAACCTGGAAAATCACGTTTTATCATAAAAAATCACGTTTTCTCCCGAATATTTAAGTTTTATCGAAAATAACGTTTTATCCCGAAAAATCACATTTTCTCCCGAATAATTAAGTTTTATCGAAAAATAACGCTTTATCCCGTGATTTCCGAGAGAACCCGTGATTTTCCGGGAGAAACCGTGATTTTCCGGGAGAAACTGGGATTTTCCGGGAGAAACTGGNCACATTTTCTCCCGAATAATTAAGTTTTATCGAAAAATAACGCTTTATCCCGTGATTTCCGAGAGAACCCGTGATTTTCCGGGAGAAACCGTGATTTTCCGGGAGAAACTGGGATTTTCCGGGAGAAACTGGGATTTTCCGGGAGAAACCGTGATTTTCCGAGAGAAACCGTGATTTTCCGGTAAAAATGTGATTTTCCGGGAAAAATGTGATTTTCCGGGAAAAAATTTGATTTTCCGAAAAAATGTGATTTTCCGAAAAAAATGTGATTTATTTAGATAAAAAGTTATTTGTCGATNAATGTGATTTTCCGGGAAAAATGTGATTTTCCGGGAAAAAATTTGATTTTCCGAAAAATGTGATTTTCCGAAAAAAATGTGATTTATTTAGATAAAAAGTTATTTGTCGATAAAAACGTGATTTCTGAGAAAAACGTGATTTCTGAGAAAAACATGATTTTCCCAGNAAAGTTATTTGTCGATAAAAACGTGATTTTTCCAGAAAGACGTGATTTCCGAGAAAAACTTGATTTTTCGAAAAAACCTGTTTTTTTCGAAAAACGTGATTTTACGTGTTTCTAAGAAAAATCATAAAATCATATTAACAGAAAAACTCAAAATCATATTTTCAAAAAAAAAACAAAAATCATATTTGTTTTCGAGAAATAATATTTTGATAAAAAATTAATTTAAAATATAATTTAGATCATAAAAAATTGTTAAGACAATATGTATCGAAATGCATATACAAAATGTACAAACAAACATAGATGCATCTAATAGATTCATCTAACTGCATCATTCAACTGCACCATTCAGATGCATCTCTAGAGAACGAACATCATTCAACTGCTTCATTCAACTGCATCATCTGGATGAACCATCTGGCTGCATCTCTCAACTGCACAAACAAACATGGCCGATGTATCATATAAGTTTCTAAGTTTTGATCGTGATGTATCATAAGATTTTATTGCTTACGGTTTGTTTTGTTCATGCCTTTTGCAGATGGGTTCATCATCATCTCCATTGTCAGATATGACAGACACAGATTGTGTGACTCTAGATAGTTGAGGGAAACGTAAGGAGGCACCAAATCGTACTACTCGATCTTCTTCAGCTAAAAAGCCTTTGACACCGAGGTCTGCTGTTTGGACTCATTTCACAAGGTCAAAGGAAGATCGAAACAAATGCGCTTGTAACACCTACCAAAAGACCCTTTCTTGTATAACGACATCGGGAAACTCGAATCTGCACGCACACTTGCTGGCTTGCACTCCGTACGATAATTGGAAAGATCTTCAAAGGCAGCATATCATAAATAGAGATGGTAATTTGAACATGGCCAAAGTTCCTACATATGTAGTCAGAGAAGCTACAAATGAGCTGCTGGTTTTAGGACAATTGTCGCTTTCTTTCGTCGACATTGGATGGAAACATTTCTGTCAAAAGGTCCGAGTTCTTATTCTCTAATATGGTTACTATTTTATATGAAGGTCAATCTCTTTAAGCCTATTTCAAGAAAGACTTCAACTAGAGACATAGTGGGCATGTATGTCTCTAGAAAGGCGGCTCTGATGAATTGGATCTCTGAAAAAAGCAACGCGTGTCTTTGACCACTAACATTTGCACTAGTAAAAAAATGTATATGGCCACGAAATTTCCCACGAAAATTTTCCTGGCTAATAAAGACCACGAATTTTCCACAAAAAACCCACGAAATATAATCGTGGCTAAAATAACCACGAATTAACCATGAAATATGGTCGTGGCTAAAATAGCCACGAATTAACCACGAAATCTAGTTGTGGCTAATATAACCACAACTTTTCCACGAAAAGTGTTAGTGGCTAAATAAAAATAGCNTGTCAGATATGACAGACACAGATTGTGTGACTCTAGATAGTTGAGGGAAACGTAAGGAAGCACCAAATAGTCACGAATTTCCCACGAAAAATGTTTATGGCTAATTTTTAAACAAAATTAAAACCCTAAACCCTAAACTCTAAACTCATACACTTTTTAACGAATAAAAACTCTAACCTTTAACTATAAACTCTAAATTCAAAACTTAAAAATATAAACTCTAAATAAACCATAAAAAACCCAAAATTAGAAACACAATTATAAAATCATATATTCTAAACTTTAAAACTTTAACTATTGTATAAACTCTAAACCTTAAACCACAAAATAATAAAATGAAAAGAAAAATATAAAACAAATTATAAATATACTCTAATACTCTATACCCTATACTCTAAATTCATAAATCTAACTATTAACTCAAAACTAAAAACATAAAACCCAACATTAAAAACTATAAATTATATTTATTTTAAACCCTAAACTCTAAAACTCCAACCTTTAACTATAAACTCTAAATTCAAAATTTTAAACTCTAAACTCTAAACTCTAAATCATATATTTTAAACCCTAAATCCAAAACACAAAATTATAAAATCATATATTCTAAATTCTAAAGCTCTAAATCTTGAATAAACTTTACACCTAAACCACAAAATAATAAAATGAAAACAAAATATAAAATATTATAATTAATTTCTAAACCCTAAACCACTAAACTCTAATACTCTAAACATTAAACATTAAATCATAAATCATAAACTCTAAACATTAATTCATATTTTCATCCCTAAACCCGTTGAACGAGACGATACTATATGATATATTACTCTTATCAAACCCTTGTCATTTTAAAATAATCATCTTTCACACATACACAGACACACACACATATATATATATATATATATAAGAATATATTAAACATTTTTATATAGTTATATCTTAAAAATCTAACCTTTAACTATAAACTCTAAATTCAAAACTTTAAACTCTAAATCATATATTTTAAAGGGAAAAATGTCATAAAAAGCATGAACTTCCACTTTTGCTCATTTTTAACTTAAAAATAAAACTATTAACAAAGAATAAATAAATATGTATAACAAAATAAATTGATAATTGAAACTATCAACAAATAATAGTTAAATATATAGATTAAAATAAATTGAAAAAGTAACAATTAACAAATAATTAAATTGACGATTCGAGCGTTGAGGCGATACTATATGATGTATTACTTGCTTATGATGTATGATAGATTATACTACATAACAAAATCGATACTAAATTTCAATAATTTATATATATTAAAAACAAATTGTAATCATCTCCATTACTATTAGATAAGTACGATATATATATATATACTATATTGAACATATATAATTATATCTTAAATATCTGAAACAAAGTAAAATAATAAATTTAAAAATTTTCGAGAAACAAATTTTTCACTTAACCGAATCAAACAAACTGAAGCACAAATAATTCAAACCGAACTAAACGAATAAATAGTTTATTACTAAATGGTCACACTAACAATAACATCATACTAGCACATCCGTTAAACCTAAGCAAACCGATTATAATAAAAACAAATAAAAATAAACATTATTAATCAATGTACTAATATATTATAGTTATGTTATCAATGAACATTAAAGTCATAGTGGCCTAGTGGTTAGAGTGAAATTGTGTGCATCTCCAACCCAGAGATCGAATCCCCCCTAACGAAATTTGATAAACAAGCGTTTTACCCTACTGCGTCTACTATAGACGAGTAGAGTAAAGGAAAATACAACCGGTTAAGAAATGATGAAGAAGGGTATAATATCGAACCAAATCGGGAGGTTTTACTAGAGACAATAGACTATATCAGGGAATCCTAAGTTTAAGCAGGATTTTATGTCTGTCACTAAAAATCCTGTTAAAGCTGTCAATTGATTGTAGTAAGAGCAAGTGACCATAAGCAAGCAATTAAGGCGAGAGAATAAAGTATTAAAGACAAGATAGACAATTGATCAGGCAAATAGATTTCAAACAGTAGGTCCTATTTTTAGATGTTCTGGTTTTGATCTTATCCTAGGTCTAAGGAATTAAATATGGATCCAGCCACTCTCGCATGAAGGACCTCTCTCGGGATTTCCCTAACACCGCACTCTCGTGTCCAAACGCTTTAGGAAATCTTGAAGCAATCATTTTCCCATAGCCCATCCTAGACTCTACCCTAACATGCTTCCACACAGCACTCTCGCGCCTCAAATATTTCGGCAATCAAGAATATTATCTAGAACTGAATAAA
>OVAO01003110.1:0-11662 GCA_900406285.1 Biscutella auriculata | reverse complement strand
CTAATATACTACAACTCTAGGAGGATAATAAATATATTTGTGTCCCACTTTCGAACTCTTTTTTTCTTTTTTCTCAAATATGATTTTTTATGTAAATTTGAGATAGTCCTTTTTATGGCTATATCTATATGTAAGAAATTTAATTTTAAAGTTTACGTTTTGTAGTTTATTGTTTATTTTTTATTTTTGTAGGGTTTAGAAAAAATTAGTTATCTATAATTAAAATTTTAATCATCTATTATAATTGAAAATTTATTAAATATGAATAGAAAAAATTGAGATAAAATAAATAATGATAGAGGCCGAGACAAGAAATATGGTTTTGTATTTCTTTGTTTTATTGAAAACAGATATAATCTATTTTTGTAGTATTACATTTAATGATAAATGTTAGGATTTTGATACCTTTTTTCTTTATCTCAATTTTTTTTTGTTTGTAATTTTCGAATGAGATGGTACAAAAAACAAAAAAAATATCACAAAAGCTAAATTCCAAAACATATCTTCCAATATTCTTATATGAACAAATATTGATGCATTTTATAGGATAAACAACAAATCGTTCCAAAACAATGACTATCGATTGATATTATGATTCACATAGAGTCATAGACTAATCATGGTCAAATGTCTTTTACTTACTGAGTTTGGTTTAGTTGGGATGTTCGCATTTAAATTACTATTTAAGTTTTAAAATAAATTTAGCTTTAGTTTATTTACGATCGAGTTAATATTATGATCGTGTTCAATAACAGTTACATTTAAATGCGATATATGTGTGAATGAATCATAACAAAATCAATTTCGTAAATCTTTATAAAATTAATGTCAACTAAAAAACTAATAAACTTCGATTAAAAGAAGATTAATATTTATAGAAGTTTGAGAAATTATAAAGAAATTAAATTTGAAATGTCAAAATTGGAAATAGAAGATATACAAAGAGATATTGATATAGAGAATGAGGTGAATACCTTAATATGTATGTGGCGGTGACAGTAGAGTTTAAAAACGTTTATCGAACTTAAGAGAATCGGAAATTACAATATATTTGAGAGAAAAATCTGAAATCAGATGTATTTTGCATAATACAAAATTTTGACCCAATTTAATTTAATTACTTCTGCTTATTGGGCGGTACATTGTTCAAACGGACTTTATCGTGTTTGTCCGCGGACAAAGTTGGGCATCGACACTGTTGTCTACGGACAAAAATAGACTTGGCCCATATTAATAACACTACAAAAAAACATCAGTTTTGCAACCACAGAAGTAGTCTCAAAGTAGTCGCAAATTGTCCATTTGCGACTAAAGTGCGACCACAACAAACAATGGCAAATGCTAAGTCGTAAATGTCAGTAGTCACAGAGTAGTCGCACATATGCGACCTATTTGCGATTATATTGTATAGTCCCAGTTTTGCAACTACATCGATTCATCTCATTCACGTAGTTGCACAATTTTTTTTTTGTCAATTTGTTTGGGCCACAACAGGCCGACCCAATAGCCAAATACTCCCATAATGGGAGAAGAAACAACGCTCCCACGAAGAATCGATGCCCCCACCTAGTGAGAAGGCGCAAGCACAACACTACAGGTTGAACTAAAGCCCCTTCTCCACGTAGTTGCACAATAGTCGAACAATTTAGCGATTATTTGGGCAACGACAGTTGGTCTGATAATAACCGTGTTGCAAAGTAGTCACAATTGAGTCATAAGGTTTTGCGACTCTTTTATGACCCCAACTTCGTACCAAAGGCATAAAATCGCACCGCGGTCGCAAATAATTGCGACCAAAGTGCGGCTCCAGTTCTTAAGATTTTTATTATATTTATTTCATTTTTATGAATAATAAGAATTATAAAGCTGAATACTTAAATAATAAAAATTAGAAAACTTAAAGCTTAAAACATTAAACATCAAATACAATAAGTTTCAAAGTTTACAAAAACATAAATAAAAAAATTAATACATAATAATTATTCGAAGGTGTTTGAAACAAATGACCTAATCCCCAAAAAAATTGGTTCGCAAGATCCGAGTCAGGTGGAACGGTAAAAAATGATGACAAATTGAGATCTTGAGTTAGGAGGTAGTCCATAAGCATATGCAAATGATTCTGTGTGTTATGATTTTCTTGGGTCAAATGTGCAAATTCTTCATTTCGTAGAGCTTGCTCAACATCCCGACGAGCAATCATAGCAACTTTCATAACTTTTTGATCTTCAATCTTCCGCTGAGTCGTCTCATGTTTTTCTTACATCGTCTAAAAAACCGTAGAACTACTATAGCTCACATCTCTCCCCGCACATTTGCCAAGAAGTCATTGTAGACTGGTTATCCCGTAAAGACGCCCTTGCTCATCCGAAATAGTGGACGACAAAAAATAAGATATTAGAAATTATGTATAAATTATCAAAAAAGTTAATAAATTTATTAAAATATTACCTAAATGAATAATTCATTCTTCTGATCTTCGGTGAGTTGTGCATGAGAAGTGTCATCCGATACTACCCCATGATCAAGCTTCGATATTATATCTTCTACGATCTTCTCAAACTTTTCACAAATGGTTTGAGCTTTCAAATTCACATATGATCCGCCTAGCCTTCTGTCTTCACGAAAACTTGGTTAATATAGATCGATCTTCCTTTTTCACGGAACTCGATTGAAAATTTAAAAATTCATATTATGATCATGTTATCTTTAAAAACAGATATAAAATAACTTACTATTTCTTGTTGGGTGCAGATACAAGATTTATGGTCATCCAAGTGTTTGTGGACACTAAATCCATCACGTTGCAAATTTTGAGAGTTCGAAACACTGTTGCTCCTTTCTCGAGCCTCCTCGGAGGCCCAATGTCCAGACATTGTATCCCACAATGTCTGCGAAGTCCACCTCGGCCTTTACACGCGACTTCACTTGACATACCATGTCTTTCATCTAACGAAGGCAAACAATATTAAACTCGTGTCGCACCAAATTAATAATGAAGGGATCCCAATTATAAGTTTGCTACATAGAATAAAAGTTGTGTTGATAAAAAAACCTTTTAAATGATATTGAAAAGCAAAAAAAATATTATATTATAAATTACTACGAAATAGATATAATATCTTTTATGAATATTCGTAGGCAGCACCGTTCAACTATAATACATTCCGTAAAATCTTATGTGTCAAAACACCGTTATCAAGATCAAACCTATAAAAAAATTGTAAATCTTGTAATATTTATTATTATTATAATAATAATTTCAAAATTTCAAAATTTCTAAAATTCATTAATTTTTTTAAGAATTAATAAAATGATTCTTAAATTCCGAAAAGTAAATAATGATTTTAAAATTCAATATGATTTTTTAAATAATGCTAAAATACATAAAAAAAATTAATTCATTATAAAATTTTAATATTCATTAGAAAATTTAAAAATTCATTAGAAAATTATAAAAAGTTATTGTACAATTATAAAATCACTCTTAAATTCCATAAACTAAATAATAATTCTAAGATTCATTATGAAATTTTTTAAATAGTTCTAGAATAACTAAAATTGTAATTGAATAGAAAATTTTAATAATCAACTAGAAATTTTTTAAAAATATTATAAAATATAAAAAAATTGTTGTAAATTTTATAAAACTCATAAATTCATTATGAAAATTTTAAATCATTCTACAATTCTTAAATGTATATCCAATCCTAAATCTCATATTCCAATCTACCATTCCTAAATCTAAAATGCAATCTAAATTTTTATGAAATTATGAATTATGTTACCACAATGTATTTTCCTTATGCTCGGGTGTTAGAACCGGCGGCCCACCATGTTGAGGAATTCCGGTAGATAGTTCGGCTTGTAGAGGATTTTTGGTCGACGGTTCAACATGTACAGAAGTTCCACTCTTCGACATTGGCAGCAAGAACTGATTTTGCGGTAGTGTGGCTTGTATATGGGCACGTCATTTTCCGATGAGATAGGGAGAGAATAGGGCATTCAAATGTATTGTGCGGGTAATCGGCCTCTTAAACTCGAAGAAGACCAATATGTATTGTGTGGGTAATCGACCTCTTAAACTTGAAGAAGATCCACCTGAAAACCCTCTTCCTCGCATTCTCTTTCCAAACATCAAATTTCTTATAGGAGAAGAGAAAAACTTTTTGCAAATGTAAAAGAATTAAACAAAGAGATGAAGAAGAAACCAAATTTGCAAATCTTATTTCAAGAAGTGCAATTGTAAGGGTCGTCCCTCTTTATCGCATTTTTCAAAACCGTAGCCGTCCCACTTTAATCGCAAAGTACGATCACGTATGTATAACTCCCAAACTTTTAAGCGGATTTCCGAAAAAATTTGAATGACAGTAATCACAATAAAATCACAAATGTGCGATTAAACTGTGACTCCCAATCTAAAGGTGAGTCAAAGCTGTCCAAAACCTTCTACAATTCACAAAGATGACATAACTATGTCGTTGCATAAGAGTGGCAAAAATTGTCCCTATATAACAAGGCGGATAGAGAACCACATGCTGTCTGTAAAACTAGTGAGCTAACAAATCCAAAATGGCAGGTTGAAGGAGTACAAACATAATTTGAACCAATTGCACTATAGAAAATTTATTGGTAACTAAGAATAAGGTAATTATATATATTGACTCTATATTTAATAATAGTATACATTTTTAAAAATTAGTAAGTACGAATAAGAAATTGTATTGGTAAGTATAATATGATAGTAATAGAAAGTTCCTATATTATATAAGATATGATATTTTGAACCGATGCAGTTTGGTTAAGAGTTTATATCTTGTACTTATGAATTGTTAACGGTAGATGATTCCAATTATTTGTGAATAAATTACAACTATTCAAATTTTGTATTGATTTTGTTATTTATTATGACCTATATTATATCATAAGTGGATGGAATATAAAAAATGTCGAAAAGAATTAAATTTACAAATTGTAGTCTCATTTACATCTTCCACTTTCATGATCTACGTGAGTGAATATTGTATTTGGGACACCACCAACATGATATACATGGGCTTTACCTTCGTTACATCTATTGAGCTATATATATATATATATATATAGATACATATGACATATATTAAAATTATATCTTGTATATATGTTAAAGAAATAATTATATTTTCAAAATTACTTTGTCTTTGTTTGTACATGTGCGGTAAAATAGTGCTAAATAATAAACTTCATCATTCACATATGATTCTACAATTGATCCAGCTGCATATCTTTTATTTTTTGCCTTGCTTTCTAATTTCTTAAAAAACCTTTCAAATGGATACATCCACCTATATTGTATATGACCACCAATTTGGGCTTCATATTGTAGATGTATAGGTAGATGCTCCATTACATTGAAAAAACACGTGGAAATATCTTCTCTAAATTACATAAAATTATGACTATGTTTTCCCTTATAATTTGTATATGGCTTTGTTGCAAAGATCTTGAACACAAGTTCCGAGAAAAACTTTCAATGCTTAGTCAAATACATTAATTGATCATTATTATTTTAAAAATGAAAATTATATTCAAGAATGAATTATCTAATTAATTGTATGTAGTTGACAACGCAAGATGTACGTTTTGAGATAAGAGTTATGTTAAAACCGTCCCATAAATAAATGACAGTCATGATTTTTCATACCCGAAAATTTCCCTCCATCCATTTTGACACAACTAGTTAAGTATGACGCATATTCGTTTGGAAATCTGACTTTAGTTTTTACACATTCCAATAAGCGTTCCTTTGTTATTAAGGTTAGTCAAAATATATGAAAAGAGTTTGTTCACGAGCATCAAGATGCAACTCTTTGTGTGAACATAATAATGCTAAATAAATTCTTGGTTTTTAGTGTCTTTTTATTTGTCTTTGTCATTCATTACGGTATGCAAGATGTTATCAAAAAAATTATTCTCTATATGCATCACATCGAGATTATGTCGTAAATTAAGTTTGTCCAATATGACAACTCCCAAAAAATGTTATCTTTGTGCCAATTATGCCACTTACCATATCCCGACTTCTTTACCTTGTGACAATTCCCAACGCATACAAATGTTTTTGGCGGCTACACTCCTCTTATTCGCTTATACAAAACTTGCGCACCGCTTAGAAATTCAGGTGATTATCATCCATAACATGTTTCCCTTTCGGGATTTTTTTTATTCTTCCGTAATGGATGGTTGGATGAAGATATCTCTGGTGACAATCAAACCAACACGTCTTCCTTTCATTTGGCAGTTGAAATGCTTTTGTCTCTTCCATGCATATCAGACATGATAATCTACCATGTGTCGTCCATCCTCACAGCATGTTGTATGCAAGAAAGTCATTGATCGTCCACACCGGTACTGTTTTTAAGTTTATATTTTGTCTGGTTGATATATCGTATGCCTTAACTCTAGTAGACCAAAGTTCATTTAACTCATCAATAAGTGGTCGGAGGAAAACATCAAGACATGCTCGTGGATGCTTCAGCCCAAATTCAAAATTGTCAGAAATAAAATTCTTTACTCATACACATATCTAGGGACAAATTATACGGACTGATAATTACAAGTCATAGCAAATGATTCTGTGACATATGAATCAAATTAAATTCATTTGTACACAATCCAAGGTAAACATTTCTTGGTTCTCTAACAAATCTAGGATGTAACTGCTGAAATTTTTTCCATTTTGTTGCATCTGATGGATGTATCATTGTCTCGTTCTTTGACTCATGCTCAACGTGCCATCTCATTGCTTTAGCAGTTTTCTCGCTCTGATACATTCTCTTTAATCTGTCCGCCACCGACAAATACCAGATACGACTACATGGTATTTTAGTTCATCCGTCGTTGGGTTATATCTAGGTGATTGATAAAATCTACATTTATCTCATTTTTAATTTTCTTTCGAGAAGATCATACAATTGTTGATACACACATCAACTGTATGATATGGGAGAGCTAAATTACGCATCAATTTCTCTGTCTCGTAATATGAACTTGTCGCTTGATTTTCGTCTGGCAAATACTCTGTAATAAGCTAAGCCCAACCGTCTACACATTTTCAGCCATATTAAAATCTACCTTCAGGTTCATGTACAAAGCTATTAATGATAATTTCATGTGCGCATCATGACAACCATCATATAATGAATTTTTTTGTTGCTCCCAATATGCTGTAAAAATTTATTGTTTCCTCGTTTGGTTCTTCCGAGTTTTGATAATCGTGATCGTTAATATCTTGGTTATCAAAGACCAACGATTTATTAAATGCATCATGAACCATCTCCACATATTCATCACCCATATTACCGACCTCATCTAGATCACTATGATTTGGTTGACTTTTAACATTATAACTTGTTCGAAAATCAACATTCAATTCCTCCTCATGTCTATATCAAACATAATAATTTGGCATAAATCATCTACTATAAAGATGAGTCCAAATTTTATGTCTCGTAAGAAGTTTATCATTCTTGCAACTATTACAGAGCAATAAACTTACACCATTACTTTGCACAATTGGTTAATTAATTGTCATATTCATGAATTCTTCTACCGCAATAGTAAACTCGATCAAAATGTTATTGGTCTTCTCATCGATTATTCGGAATATTCATTCTCTAGAATTTTAGTAGTTAAAGTGACATGCCATATTTATTTGTGTAATCACTCTCTATTCTTCTTACCTTGTTTTGTAAATACCTTTCATCATTCTTCATATTTATAGGCAAATTTTGTGATCGAATTGCGACTACATTGAGACTCTAAAAGTAGTATCAATAATTAGTTACACCTACATTCGTGATTTTCATGTATTTTAACCATATATTTTATATTGTCATTTCGTCAAGGTCGGCGCACTTTAATCTTAAAATATTTACCACTATTTTACATTTATGAAATATGTGCGACTGCATTTGCTACTATGTTGTTGTAACTACGAACAATGGTCTTACAGTAGTCACAAAATTACGACTATTGTGTGGCTGATCAACATAGTCATAAGATGGTCTCAATTAGTCACAATAGTCATAAATAGTAGGACCAAATAGTAGGACTAATTTGCGACTCCTTAGCAAAGTTTTATAATAATCGCATATTGATCGCATCTTAGTCATTAATGTGCGACTTCATCTATTTGTTGCACAATGAAGACTATTTTGCTATCACATCTACGAAATCGCAAATTGATCTTATATCAGTCGTAAATATTGTAATCGAAAATTATAGTGATAAAAATGATTTATTTCTTGTACTATAAGATTAATTTGGACTTGGATGACCTATTGACAACCTGTGTAATTGATATTCCTATATACTTGACTAAATTATTATTGAAATGTCAAATTTGTACGAGGATCAATATATAACCTCATAATTAATTTAGCCAATTTTGGAGAAAACAATCATAATTTAGCCAATAGATATTTGATCAATCACACAACATAATTAGCATTACAATAAAATGTCTGAGCATCAAAGCCGAATCACCAGTATCCAAAACTTAATATTTGATAATTTGCTCTATTTATTGTCTGAAGTGATAACGTTAAGATTGTATTTTTCTTAGATTTAACCTAATGCTTACGTAAGAGATTACGTTTCATAGTGTTAATATATACTTTGGTGTTATTTTGTCTTTTTCGTCGGCTTCGTCTTCAACGAAAAAACAATATTTGTAATTGCCAGAGATTACGTCGACGTAAGGGTTCTTATATATTTATTCAAAACGATTTCTTGAATCTCCATACGTTGGATTTTGTACACCTGCAAATTGGATTTTTGTAATATTCGAAATGTTTTATATTATTATTAGAATATTATCCGTGTTTTTAAATAGTGATAAGTGAGGGGAATTGCAAAATGTAACTATATAGCTAATTTTTCTTAACAAATGTCATTAATTTAGTAATTATATATTTTAGCAATAAGAGTTATCAAACTGACGTTTCAATTTTTCGTTGGAATATATTTTTATTTTTTACATGAGAATTTAGGTAATTAGGATATTGGGTCAATCCTACTATAAAGAAAACTTTGGATAATCGTAGAAGTTAGCTATCCAATTTTAAAATGAATAAGCCCATATTATAATGTTTATTTATAGCCCAAATAGTGTATTTTCTGTCAAAGCCCAAATAGTTTTTAAATAGTAATAATGAAACATCAAGGGACTGTTGGTGAAATATTAGCGGACAAAAAAGATAATTTTTTATCATAATGCTTATCTTTAAAAGGTATTTACAAATCCGTCGTAGTCTAGCTGGTTAGGATACTCGGCTCTCACCCGAGAGACCCGGGTTCGAGTCCCGGCGACGGAGATTTTGTTTTTTTCTTAAACTTTTTTATACATTGAAAATTTCATGTTTCACATCGGCTTTGAAATGTTTTTTTTTTTTGTTTTCTAAAGGTTTTTAATGCATTAGGGACTATTAAACAGACCCATATTTGGAATGAGATGTGGGCTTTGTAGGCAATTTTGGCAAATGCAGAACAAATTCTCGAGTTGTTGAAGCTTTACAGCAACGAAGTGTTTTATAATGAGTTGTCACTTCCACTGATTTTGAGAAAGAATCTTCAAAAATATTAGGTACGGGACTTTTGGAGATGTTCTTTTGACCTTAACTTAGTATATATTCGAATAAACATTCAAAGAATCTTCAAAAGTTTTTGCAAATATTAAAATAAAAAAATGCGCGACTCGCTAAACCTAAATCTAAATGCTAAACCAAAAAGAATTTTTCTAACTAAACATAAATAATTTAAATATTGTTTCAAATCAATTTAATATTTGTTGCTACCATATTTGATATGAAGGCGGAGGAGTCGTTGCGTAACGGTTTCTTTGTATTTATTTATCCACAGAATAGATCGCTCTTTTAATCCAATGAATAGGATTCGAATTTTTGGAGGAGAAAATATGTAAAATAATATTTTCATAGTTCAATGATGAAATATATTTTCATAGTTTAATGATGGTTGGATGAAAATGATAACAATATAAGTTTCAAAATGTAAGTTCTCCTTTCGAAGGTCACATTCTGAATTCTATTTAGAATTTAAAATACGGTGTTTATGAAACTTGATTTTGAGTTTATGGATGATGTACGGTCCTTAACATAATATGTTAATATAATATGTTAGAGATTTTAGTCTTTAACACTCAGATGTTTAACATGATATATATGACTCTACAAACTTATTATTTTTGAGATTAATTGGATTTCAATTCGAATCACCCAAATTAATTAAAATAAAATAAAATTGATATGAATTCCCAACGACGTCGTCTAATACTATTCTTTCTCATGCTTTTCAATTTTCTCCATCAATATTGATTCACACTGTAATTATCAGATTTTAATTTATACTAATTATGTCGATGTCTCACTACCGTATGTAAGCATAATTTTTATAATTTTAAATCAGTAAAATTTGTTTAACATAGAGTTATGAGTTCGATTCTTCCTTCTTTCATTTTTGTTCATTTTGGTAGTTTATCAAACGACGTAGTTTTGCGGATTAACAACGACTTGATGAGTTTATTTACAATTTATGCATATGAATGATATAGTTGCAAATATTGTTATTAAAAAATTCTTTACAATATTATAAGAATTTGGTACATGACAAACAATCTGTAAATTTAAAATTGCGCATGAAATAGAACGCATGAGGAAAACACTGATTCTTTTGTATTTTGTTGTATGATTAATATCGTTTTAATTTTTTCAGTGAAAGTTCTCGAATTTACGTCATAATATTCAAAATAATAACATGATAAAACATGTTATTATTATGTAAAAATCCAAGAAAATATAAGAACTTTGATTAGAGAGTTACACTGAAAGAACACAATTTAAGAGAGAAGTTTAATTGTTTTGACATACTCCCATAAAAACATTTTTCTTGGAAGTTTATCATTTTTTTCTTATAAACCTAAAATACAAAAGCAAAATAAATAGTAAAAAGTTGAAGGAAAATAATTTCATATTCTCCTCGAGACACCAAAAATAAAATGTTTAGTATGTGTTCTTCAAGTTTGATTATTAATTTAAATATTTTGTTGGCCAAAATTTTTGACACGTGTCATAATAGATTAAAATTAAAATATATTTTTTAGGATCATAAAATAATCATTAAATAAAAAATTTATAGCAAAAAATAAAATATAATTTTGACCTCCACCAAACTGGGAATTATAACTTATAAATTTAGCATAAATATTTATTGGCATATTTCACTATAACTAGATAAAATATAAATTTATTTATTGAAGTTTCTTCAATTAATATAAACAAAAAAAGACTTCTCATTAAGAAAATATTGGTTATGATTCACAAGTGAATGAAAAAGAACTAAAATTATAATAAATAAAATAAACTTCAAACCACATCAAAGAGATGAAAATTATAAAATAGAAAAAATTATCTTAACAAAAAAAATTAATAAGATAAAATTATAGTATAATAAATAAAATGTATGTGAAAATACAAACTTTATATTGAGAAATTTAGAAATAATTATAATATTTGGAATTAGATAATACATGTGAGATAAATAAAAATATATAATCTTAAAAATATATAATAGGTTATTATGATCATAGAAATGATTTATTTATAGA
>OVAO01003108.1:0-11665 GCA_900406285.1 Biscutella auriculata | reverse complement strand
TGACGGTACCGGAAAATCATCAATACTGCACAAACTCAAAACCGGAGAAATCCTTACTGTAAACATGCCCACCATTGGTAAGTAAACTCAAACAATCATTATCAACNAAAGCAAGCAACTCAAACAATCATTATCAACTTTTTTTTGTTCTGATTCTCCATGGATTCATTAACAAAAACGAATAATTGTGTTGTAGGATTCGATGTGGAAAGCGTAAAATACAAGGATTCAACATTAAAATTTTGGGATACGAGCGGCCAGCAACGTTACAAGGTAGTGAAAAGTTGTTAAGAAACATTAAGATTATGATTATATGAAGAAGAAAAAAACATTTCAGCTATTTCCATTATGGAAACATTACATCCAAGACGTATCAGGGCTTGTGCTTGTTGTCAATAGCAGAGACAGAGATCGAATAGAAGAGACGAAAGATTTTCTTAACATGGTGATTGATGGGGTAAACAAACAAACAACCCTTAATCTTTTTATAAAACCTGAGCTAGTCACATACTCTAATGTTTTGATGCCATTTGTAATAGATACAAGGGAACATACCAGACACTGTGCCTGTTCTTGTCTATGGAAACAAGCACGAGGTTCCTGGTGCTATGTCTGCTTCTGAGATCAGTAACAAGCTTGATCTTGCTTCTCTTCGTCAAAGAAACTGGCAAAGAAACTGGTAAGAAGATGATTCAATCTTTCAAACACTTTAATCTTGTCAAGAGGATTGATTCTTCTAACTAGCTTGTAGTTTTGATTTTCCTTTCTTAGGCATGTCCAGAGCTCATGTGCACTAAGTGGTGACGGTTTACATGAAGGACTCGACTGGCTCCTGAAAAATATTGGAAGAATGTAACAAAACTGTCCTGATTTCTATTAGCATGGAATCTCTGTTTCAAGTTATGAACTTGTTCGTGCTTATTCGCTAGCCTAGCTTCATCAACAAGTTGATTCTTTTAAAAGATACATTACTCGGTCTATGTCTCTTCTCAACCATCTCCAACAAACATTTCTCAGCTTCGTCGACTTTAGCCAAACCACAAAGCAAATCCAGAAGCACATCTGAAACCAAACTATAGGAACCATAACCTTTTACCAATCATATCTTCCCACAATTGATAAACTAAAGTCATCAAAATTTCATTGTAATTTCACAAAATTTAAATTCTAGCATATTTTAAAATATCTTATTTTTATATAAAATTTTCACAATCATCATAAATTTTTAAAAATACAAAACTCTAACATATTAGAAAATCTTTCAATTTTTATGGACCATTATCCAAAAAGTATACATAATTTCTCGAAATAGAAAATTCTAGCGTTTTATAAAATCTCTGAGTTTCGAGACTATTATCCACAAAATAAAGATAATTTTCAAAATATTGTGTTGTACTAAATCTTTTAATTTTGTGGACAATTATCCATCAAAACAACATAATTTCCCAAAATACAAAATAATCATTTTTTACACAATTTCTATATTTTCATAGATTATTATCCACCATATCAACATAATTTCTCAAAATAAAAAAATTCTACCATTTAAAAAAAAAATCTTAACCTTTCATAGTTTATTATACACCAAATCACAATATGTTTTCAAAATACAAAATTATAGTGTTTGACAAAATATCTTAGTTTGGAAGACTATTATCCACCAAAACATCATAATTCCAAAATATATAAAATTCTATCGTTTTACAACATTTTTCAATTTGATGGACCATTATCCACCTAATCAACATCATTTCCCAAAATACAAATTTTAGCGTTTTACAAAATCACTTAGCTTAGCTTGTATGGTCTATTATCCATCAAATCAGCATAATTTCTTAAAATATGAATTCTAGTGTTTTATAAAATATTTTATTTTTTAGATTATTACCCTACAAATCATTATAATTTTCTAAAATACAAAATTTAGAATTTTATAAAACCTTTAATTTTTATGACGTATTATTCACCAAATAGGTATAATTTCTCAAAATACAAAATTCTAAAATTTTATCAAATCTTTATGTTTTATAGATTATTATGCTCCAAAAATCGTATAATTTCTCAAAAATATAAATATTATATCATATTAATAACAGACTCTAGCACAATGTGCATCAAGGTTTACAAAAATATAACCATGTTATCATAAACTCTTCAGTTCATTTGCAAAACGAAAATGAATGAACAAGAAACCGCCTAGCTCAGCTGGTTTGGCTGAATATATCTCTCTCACCGCCACTCAGAGCGGTCTAGTGTGACGACCACTGGCCCTACCGCAGAGAAGAGCGTTCTTTGGGATTGGGTACTCATCTCTGAGAGATATCGAGGTTGTGTAGACACGTAAATAGAATTGTTGTCCTAAGTATTGCCTTGCCCAGAACTCCGATCTCAGGTTCCACAACCCCACATTGTCCAGTGCTAGGTATATAGCCGTCCATGAACTCGGATACACCTGGATATGATTATAATAAACCCAATGGTTTCACTATGGACAAAAACATTAATTTCATTGTGGCTTCAAAAGCTATGGCTTTACCTGAACGGTGGAGCGGGCAACTGCATCGCGTAGATTGTATACATTCCTACTGTCTGGACTCCACTGCCCGCCATTCATTCTGTATCCGAATATCATATTTAGTCCAATTGCTCATAGAGATAAAGACCAAAGAAAATTAATCAAAATCTCCTTCTGAATCAAAGAATGAATTGGCTAAAGAATGCAACCATTTGGTTACTGTATGTGGATTTTGTGGATGCAAAATATGAGTGTTTGAGCTTTATTCAAGAGATAAAAGAACGAATTACCCAACAACCCAGAAAGAGTAACCGTCAAGGTGCCAGGTCTGGACGATATCCTCAGAGTTTTCGAAGACAATCTCCACAAAGGATCTGTAATCAACTTGCAAAACAGATGTGTCGAGGTATATTCCTCCACCTGTGGGTTGGCTTTGTATGCTTCCAACCCTGAAAACACCGTCAATCTTGAAGTAGTCCGCGAGTTTCAGAGGAGTGTCTGGTGGGCTAAATGATACACTGTTCACAGCGTAGCGTTGCTTCCCGTTGACCTGACCAGCAGAGCTAGCAAGTCTGATCGTTCTTGTGGTGTTTATCATACCGTAGTGGTATGATCCTTGTGGATTTGGCCTTGGTCCGCTCGCTGTAAGGTTAGTCCTACAAGACACAAACATAATAAAATCAGAAAAAGAAAAGAAACAACAATTGGATTTCTACTCCCAAATGAAGGCAAAATCAGCCAAATTAGATATCATTTCACAGAAAGAAGCTAATAATATTTGTGTGCTTCTTTGGAAGTTGTCATCTATGGGACATATAATGAGGATTTCTAACATATGATAGCTTCACAGTTTGTATTCATAAATGCATCAAGGAGATAATGAAAGATACCTGATGGCTCGAGCCTGGTTCAAGGACCAGTCGACCTGTATGGTGGGTCCACCAGGAATTGGTCCAGAAACACCACCAGCAGAGTTACTGTAATGGAGAATACCCGTGGTGGTGAGGACATTGGAGGTAAACCGAGAAGAGACGACCACGTAATAATCCTGCGCAGGCTGGTCCGCAGTTACAAGGACCGAGTAAGATTGGCCAACATGAACATCGAGCGAAGAGAAAGTAGTCTGAAGAGTGTGTGTCCCTTCGACTTCGACCACCTTCATATTGTGGTTTTGAATACGGAAGTTGAGAGAGTCTTGTAACCCCACATTGGATATTCTCAGCCTGTATGTCTTACCTGAGGAAGAAGAAGAAGAAACTCACATCATTATAAACGCTCGAGTTAAAATGCCTATTTATAATTCACAGCTATCAGAAGAAAGAGACAAACAAAATACCTTGTTCAAAATTGATGGTGGCACCATTTCCACGGCCATTAATGAGGATTCCGTCTGGTAAAGGAAGCTTATTGCCATTATCGAGCTGTGCCTTCAAATCCTACATATACGAATTTACATAATGAAAATTAAAAAACATGACACAATCTGGATACAACGTCAAATTCACAACAAACAAAACAAACAATCCTTTAGAGTGATGTCAGTAAATTACCGTGTGGTTGGATTTGTACCAATCGCCGATAAGTAGTGTGTAATCTCCGGCGGGATCTGGGAAAGGGACGGGGATCCTAGGACGACTGAGGATACGAATACCTCCAAATCCTCCGGCGGCTTTGTGGAAAGCAAGAGACGGAAAGTAGTAGAAACTTCCGATCTGATCCTTAACCTGAAGAATGTAAGTGTAGTTCTTCCCCGGCGGGATTGGGCAAGTTGTTCCGTACACTCCGTCGACGAACGAATTTCTCCTCTGCTGAATCCCATTCCTATGTTAATGAAAATTAAATTAAAATATTTAAACCCCACAAAACGAATTATTAATTACGCACGTTTTTAATTTTACATGACTATGTCCTTTTTTAAAACCCGAAAATACTGTTCGTGACGAAAGGAAAATAACTACTAACGCGGCTAAGCCCTAACCACTATTATCGAAAACGACGGAATTCAATATAAATTAAATGACTATCGTGATATATCATAATATTACAATATACTAAAAACTATATTGTTCTTGCAAATTAATTTAGATTTTTGAATAAGATAGAATTATATTTACCATGAAAGGAGGAAAGGTTCGTCGAGGCTATTGTAGACGTTAATAATGAGATTATCATTAGTAACCGAGTGAATATCCGGTCCGGGGAATTGTCCGTTGATCAAGATACCCTAACCGGAAAATGCGAGATCCACATATTTTAAATTAACCAAACCGGAAATAAAATTAATTGATACGAGATTCGATACCTGTTGGCGAACGCCGAGTGGGTAGATATCTCCGTAAGTAATGTTCCATTCAAAGAATTTGTACGGATCTTCAGCCGCGACGGCGAAGATAAGCGAGAATCCGATGATTAATGCGGCGGAAAATGAGGCATTGGCCGCCATTTTCTTATGAAGGAAGAAAGGTATGTTGGCGTGATCTGTATTCTTCTGCGTCTAGAGTGATGGAGAGAAGAGATATAAAAGAGCTTTTTGCAGTAGAGTAGAGAGTAAAGAGAATAGTTAAAAGGAGAAAAGAAGGAAGAAAACAAAGGTCAGTGTCGGCTACTGGAGCCCATAAATGACTCTGTTTTACTTTGAAATCTTTAATTGTCTCCTACAATCCACATGGTTAGGTAACATGGCCATTTTTATATGTATGGTTCGTTTTAGAAAGAAATAAAACTTGGATTTATTTGGACATAATATTATTTGTGGTCATTTTTATTACAAGATTTTATTCTATAAATATTTACAAGACAAAATGCTATAACAACTGTAGAGATTTACGGTAAATTAATAAATATGGACTGGTATAAACTCTGAATGGTTTCACTCAAACTTGGTTAATAAATTTGGTATAATTGACAGATAGTTTATAAATAAAAATCTTCAAAAGTATAAAACTTCGANTATATTTTTCTTATAAAAAAGGGTGCCACATGTCAAGCTAGGAGAGACTTTTTCTCCTATTATATATTAGNAAAAAAATGAAAAGTAATATAAATGCCGCTATTATTGGAATATGATCTCTTCTGTTTTTTATGAGTCATGTTTTGTTGCTGGTTGTTTCCTTTAAAGTTGCTTGAAGATGAAGAAGGGCCACTTCGTGATTGCAAGATTAAATTCTTTTGGAAGCTCGAATTAATGACCTTGACTTTTCGAATGTTATACTCTTTCTCAAACTTGTTGTTTCTGGGAGGAATTTTGTTCTCTTTGACTTGTTATTCTTGATTTTTGGCTTTGAGTGAATCTAAATGGTCAAAACGAAATCTGAAGGAAAGATCCAAAAGTAATCGGAATGTAGTTATAGGGAAGTTGGACATAAACCTGACATGCGTGTACATTTCCGGATTTATCGCCACACGTTCTTCATAGTGTTTCTTTGTTGTTGCCAGTCGCTAACACTTTCATAAATATAACTCTCCAAAAATTAAGGTAAAGTGATCCCAAACAAATATTTAAGTAGAAAATTAAAAAAAAAAAAAAAAAACTTTTCTACAAGAAAATTATTATTGGTTAAGTAAGCGACGGGCCAAAGCAAATTGAAAGGGCATTGGGGTCCATGCCATGTTAATAATAATTATGGAATAAAGTTTGATCTATATGGGCTTGTATCACAACACTTCAAGAAAATATAACAATAATACCCAAAAGGATACTTCAGTCTGGATTATGGATTAGGTGTTAAATACTTAAATGCGTGGACAATAGAATTGGAAACGGCATCGTATTGCTGGTTTTCCTAAAGCATATTGTTTGTATTGATGCATACCAAACAATTTGTTGCCGTGTCACCAAATCGATGGCAGAAGCAGTTTCAGCATTGTTCTAACGGCTTAGAAATCCAAAGATCCCACATTGTTTGTTCTCTATGGATTTTACAGTAATCCTTTGCCTGCATTATATTGAACTAATGAACGAACCCACGATAAGCATTAGGAGAGTAAAAATTTCTGCAATCACAATAAACAACCAACCCTAATATATTTGACCGAATTTGCATCAACTTAATTGTACACAACAGTTGACTTAAGCGAGCACTTAGAGAGAACAATTTAGCTATAATCTTTAGGAACTCTTTATGAATAATATGATTACACTTTTACCGGAAATGTAATTCCACGTTTTTTGAACAAAAATAATGATTTCGTTTATTTTACTAAAAATGTGATTACAGTGTTTTAAAAAAACTTGATTACAATTATTTGGGAAAAAACTTGATTAGGATATCTTTCAAAATAAAAAACATGATCTTGAATAATATGATATACAAAGTTTACATTCAACATTACATTTTGTAGCATTTCAATATCTAGATATTTGACAGTTTAGTTGACAATCAAATAGTTTATAGGTAAGCACTCATGCAGGTGGGTCTTGTGTAAGACCAAGAACAATGATTGAAGATTACAAACATGGAAGTTAGATCATTGTCATAATGAATCACTTAGGTAACTTTTCATTTTCTGTAACAATATTCGAGAAAGCCAAGGATCCCCCACAATACAAGGGATACTATATAATCATCTCCAAATATCAAAACTGAAAATATTCAAACTATAAAAATATCACGAAATAGATGTTTAAAAAAAAAGCCATATACAAACAATACAAAGAAATAAATGAGTAAAAACAGTAATCAACAAGGAAAACCAACAACCATACAAAGCACAAAAGCAAAAGATGATAATCATTCATCACAAAAAAACACAGCAAATCTTATTCATATCTTTTAATCATCATCCCTTTCTTTTCTTAACCAGATTCCTTTTCCTTTTTCTCCTCCTCTACAGTCTTGGAATGGTATCCTGGAAGCTTTTCCTTTATCTTCTCCAGAATCCCCTTTTTCTCTACCGGATGCGCTTCCTCCACTGGAGGAGGAACAACAACTGGTGCGGCGGTGGTTGTAGCATCCTCCGGCTTCTTTCCGTGTCCTGGAAGCTTCTCCTTCAGCTTTTCCATAAAACCTTTTTTCTCTTCCTCTGTTTTCACTTCTCCTTCGGTAGTAGTAGTCTTCTTCTTGTCTTTCTTCTTCTTCTTCCTCTTCTCACCGTCTTCACCTTCTTCCTCGCTTGACTGTCAAAATCAAATCAATTGGTAAGTGTTAGATCAGATCTAAACACAATATATAGATTATTTTAGATTGATTGATCAGATCTAACTTACGGAGCTAGAAGAGCTGTCGTTTCCGTGAAGCTTCTCAAGGAGACTAGGCTTCTTCTCTTCTTCTTCCTCGAGTTTAACCACAGGGACAGGCTCCGAAATCTGAGCCTTATGCTCGAACTCCGACTCGATTGTCTCCTGGGGTTTTTCTTCCTCCTTCTTCTTTCCCAAGAAATCGAACAATCCACGATCCGTAACCTCTCCCGTCGCTGCTGATGATTCCTCCGTTACTACCTTTGGCACCTCCTGCTCAGGAACGTTCTTGATTTCTTCCGCCATAGTAATCGAAAATGAGACTGGTCGTTAATAATAAGAGTTCCAAATTCAAAAGCAAATGAGATCGGAGATGATTTCTAAGAGAGTGTGAGAAGATTAAGAGAAGAAAGTGTCTTATATAGCGTGACGACTGAGAAGAGGGTCCCAATCCAACGCGGATTTCACGCTCTATGTTCATTTTCTTTTTATTTGAAAACAAATCAGTAATAGTTAATTATTTATCTTAGATAAATTCCAAAATGGTCCTACTCTTATCCTTATTCCTTTAATTGGCCTCTTCTCTTAGTTGCCACGTATTAACATTTATTTTTTTCCTCGTATCAGATAAGGTTATAGATTTTATACAGTATGCAATGACAAAGAATTATGTAATTAATAACTTAAAAGCTTGCTTACGTGATAGGAGGCCATTTCTAATACATTATTTGATATTTGTTAAATAATTTGCAGATTTATCTAGATAATGTTGAAAAATAAAAAAGAGAACTACATGGATGATTTGGATAAAATTTTCAAATTTCTTTTTAAGTTTGGGGGTTTCTTATAGAGAATCAGAAATATAGGGACGAAATTGCACATAAAAAAGATGGCTTAAAAATAGGAAAGAGTCGTAAATATTTTTAATAACTTAACTAACCATTGATGGTGAACCACGTGGCGGACATAAATGTAAACCGGACGATTGGCGTGAGTAACGGCAAACTAACAGTTACGGAAGATGGATTTAGACAAAAGAAAAAGGCAGACAAATAGAAAATGATATCAAGCAATCAAACAATGACACGTATAAATATAACGTGTGAGATTGTCCTTTCATGGGACCCGAAGATGTGTACTGATTGGCGTAAAAGACGTGATGTCTGTCACGCGGGTCCACTTGACTTATTGACTTCGTGCCACGCTGGAAGAGACTTGTTGGAGAAGAAATAATGAACTTTGAGAAAATTATAACGTTTCTTTTTTCTTAGATGCATTTGTTCGTTACAAAGAAAATATCCCAAGTGGTTATAATTGAGAATGCGTCGTCTCTTAAAATTCGCTTAACATAATAATGAATCGTGTCCAACTAAAAGATGACTTGCCACATCATGTGGAATCTCTATGTCTCAAATTATAATCGAGACGTTTCGTGAACCAGCAACGTACAAACACACATATAAAAACGAATCAGTCTCTTTCTTCAATTCTAAATTGCTCGTCTTTTTTTTTTGTTCTTGTCGTATATCATCACCCAAACTATTAAACATTTTTTCTTTAATTAGCTTTCGGTGATAACGAGCCGACAAATTGTAACCGACATTTTCTTGATATATCTAGTTATCTGATAATATATATAAATATATAATATAAATACTAGAAGTTAGATGACTCTGTTACTTCCATTTAATATATTAAGTTAGATGTTAAAAAAACAAAATACTTGAAAATGAATAATTGAATTTCAAGTCTATCTGTAGAACTGAAATTTTTTATTATTCGCAAGTTTCAGAATCCGAAACTAAACAAAAAAAAAGTCCTAATAACGAACGTCCTCCCTTTGTTCTTACGTCTATTTCTGCTTTTTGCTGGAAATGATATTTGGGTGATTATGGTGGTCAAATCGGGAATATTCAACGATGTTTATCATCTTTCTTTTTTTTAGGTGGGACACAAGAATCGAATAATGTGTTGCTGTAATTATTCTATCTTTCATTGGTATTAGTTAAATGATTTCATTAAACCGCCAGATAAAAAAGCTTTCATGTTAATACATCTGACCAATATCATAGAAATTTTAGTTTATGCACTCATTTCTACACGTAGCTCGTGACACTAGGTGAGGTGCACTCTGAAAACTCACCGACCATCAAAATAAAAATCTCGAAAATAGCGTAAGAGATGTCCAAACCGCATGAGATGACATCATTAACTCTTTGATTTTAGTGTATTTAGGACGAGTTTATGTCGAAGTAGATATTATTTTATCCTTAGATATTTAAGAGCACCCAAAATGCAAGATATTAGATTATAAATTTTTAACATTAAAATAATATTTAATTAGTCAAAAACATTAAAAGAATATTAATGGAGATTCTAAACTCCTAAAAATTTTAAATGAAGAAGTGATTTTTCAATCTTTACATCTCAACTATTTTTTAATATTAAACTAATCAAAGAAACCCATCAAATATTAACATTGGAAATGGTGTAAGAACAAAATTTCGTTTATTTTTAGTGACTCTTTGTGCAGTATTTGTTTTAATTGGCTACGGATCCCACAATGTACAGAGATAAGAGTGATTGATTGTTTAAGAAACAAGGACTAGATTCAACACACCAAAGCATGTGAAAGTCAATGTATTTTCGCAATTTAAAATAATTACAATGACTTAATATGAATAAGATCTCAATAACAGCACTAGAATCATGATTCCCAACTCTAATGTAAATTCTTTAACTATACCAGGATTTGTGTATCTTGTACAACGACTGTTTGTGTAGAGTATGTTTAAAGACGTTAAATTACAAGTTTAGACACCTTAATGACCATATAACTTAATCAAGGATTAGCAAAGGGCCCAATACCAATAACATGGGCCTAAAAACGGATCTGATCTATAACCCGACCCGTTTTCTGTACACGGAGAGAAATAGTGGGAGACGGGTAGAGTCCACGCCAACGATCGCCGAATTCCAACGAATCAAACATCGCCTCGTCGCCGTAAAAATACTAACACGGAAATTTCCATCCCGCAGATATTATTCATTGGTTGGTTTATGGATTCTAGTTATAGGTTAGCCACAGATTTTCCCTGTATCTCGTGTTTCTCCGTCGCTTCTTGAGTTTTCCTTCGATTCGGGGAGGGTAAGAGAGTGGGATCGTGAAACAAGGNGGATTTGTTGGAGAATTCTTGAACGCGAGGAAGCAATGATAACGAGATCGAATCTAGCGGAACAACTTAGGGAATATCAGATTAGATCAAAGCATGATTGGGCCTCCGTCTCATTCTTCTCTTCCACCTCGAATTTCTCTTCTTCCGGGTAAGAGACACAATCAGATATCTTGTTCATGGTTTTTCTTCTTTTATGCTGTAATCAGAAGCTGCTTTCGTCTTAAGTGATTACATTTTGTTGTATGTGCTAAGGCTTCGGATATAATGCCGGGAATTTGCATTGAATTCAAGATCCGTGTTATTCAATTCAATTTGAATCGTAACTTGTTTTCACAGATCATCCAACACGATCATAAAGGATCATCGTTTACCATCATTTTCAGTGACATTGTTTCATATCTGGATCTGTCAATGGATGGCATTGGTCCTCCATTGTCCGGAGACATTCCTTTCTTAACGCATAGTAGAATTTGGAGTCTATTGACCTCTTGATTTTATTATTGTAGCTCGACAATGGAAATGACATCGGTTTTATTTGTTTTGATCCAGGGTTGATGTCGTAGTCTTTGTGATATGGGAACTAGTGATATTAGCATTCGTGGTATTTTCAGCAGTATCCTTGTACTTCAGGCGGTTGCAAGTCGCATTCATCTTGGTTTGTATCACCTTCCTATTGCTTATCTGTATGAAAATCACAAAGCAAGTGAGACTAGCCAGAAAGAAAAAGCGAAGGATGCTTCTTCCACTCTCTATGTAAAGACCGAAACCACCGAGCAGTTGCAAACCTATGGTCTTCTT
>OVAO01003106.1:0-11669 GCA_900406285.1 Biscutella auriculata | reverse complement strand
ATATATATATATATATATATATATAATGATGCAATTGGAGCAATAAATGACACATAAATCTTATTTAATTGATATTTATTTTTATTGAAATGGTGCAAATAGACTTTAGGGTTCTTCATACTCATTCCTCATCTTCCTGATGGCGTAATGATTATACAACTGGACGACTACTATTTTAGAGTGGGATATTGCGATGCGAGCATTAAATTGATTTGATACAAAACTGTATTACGTAAGAAAAGAAGGAAGTGTGTAAATAAGGATTTAAATGACGCGTTGTAAATTAATGTTATGTAACAACTCAAAACTGTTCATATTAATTAATTAAAAATAATGTGCCAATTAGGATTGTTTGGTAAACACGAAATTATGCTCGACTGGACAACTTTAAGACAAGAAATTATGGACAACTGGAACAACTAGACGTAGGGTAAATACACAGGATATAAACAAGTCTTTTACAATTAAAGTTGAACCATTAAAGCCAAGGGTTCATAAAGGGTGCATCAAGCGTATGAAATAAGAGATTCGTTTCACGGTCCCAGAAACATTTTTGACACATTGGATCATTAGGCGGGTCATACGCGACTATTTCGGCACTCCATCCAAACGCTTCATCCATATAATCTCGGTTGCCGTCTGGATCACCATAATCGCAATCATCATGATACTCCACCAAAATATCAACAACCTTACTTGTACCTCCATGTAACTTTGGTAAATATTTGGACGTGAGATCGTTCCTCAGTTGCGCCAGCCGACGCATGGCTTCTAGCAACGATGGTTTCATAAGCATAACCAACATGTCGAAACCTTTGTCTCTTCTTTCGAGATCCAAACAGACTAGAATCAGGCCGTAGAGATACCGCGCTTTGATGTGACCTTTTTCAGCAACGGTTTCTAATTGTGTTAGACCTTCATCTACTCTCTCTCTTCGTTCTACTGTTTTCGAAGTAGGAAGTGATTCCTTCCCTATTGAGTGCATCGAGATTTCATGCTAGACCTTCATATGCTCTCTCCGTTCTTCTGTTGTCGAGGTAGGAAGTGATTCCTTCCCTGTAGAGTGCGTCGGGATTCCAGGCCTGACAAAACTGTGTCAGGGCTACAGCTAAACTCTTTATCTCTACACTGTCTCTTATGGATGGTTCAATTCTAGGGGAACGAGATGACATACCCTTCGAACGCCTTCATTCTTCTAGTGTCTTTTAAACGCTTTGTTTACCTTGTCGAGAGATGCACCATATTTGACGCTTAACCTCCCCACGCGTAAGTTGATATCTGCCAGAAGTTCGTCGGGTAGATTAGCCAGAGAAGAAGTTTTGTTCGCCATACTAACTGCTTCTTTAATAAGCTTAAGAGAAAGGAGAAAGGTTGCAATAGATGAAGGGCTCTTAATGAAAAGGGGGCTAATTTAATAACCAATGTGATACAAAACCATTCGAGAAGACATACCTGGGAACTCACATGCAATTAGTATTATTCAGAAACTCTACACTTCATTCAATATTGTGATTCGTCATCTCAGAATCAATTACGCTTTTTAAACTATTGGGTCTTAACTATTTTATGGTGGGCCTATTTTATTTTATTAAATATATGATATCACCATGACATTAGTTAATTGAATAGATTAGTCCAGTTGTAGAGTCCAATGTTTAATCATTACGCATAATTATCAAACTAATTAAACACTTGTAGCGTTTTGTATCAAACCAATGCATCATCCCCTTTCATTCATTAATCGCACCTCTTCTTATCTTTATTAAGAAAAAACGGATAGAGAATCCAACCACATTGTCGATTGAAGATGGCGAGAAGACATCAAGTTTCTCTCACTGATCTACACGACGAACTACTCGACGAACTACTACAACAAATCATGTTACGGGTGGCTAAGGCTTCCCTACATGATGGTGAACGACTGAGTCAGGTGTCAAAACTCTTTAACATGCAATGAAAATAACCTCTAATTCGCCGGTAATGTGCTCTACATCAACTCCCCTTTGTTCCACTCTTTGGAAACGGTGCTGAGATCAGAAGGTTAGCCGTCGCAATGAACACATTTCGACAGACAGGTAATCTCGAGGCATTGTTTCGGGAAGGAATCACCAACCGCTTCGACATAAGAAGAACATAGCAACAACCGGAAGGGCTGCAACAATTAGAATCCCTGCACAAACCAAACACCTCAAAGCCCGGTATGTCTATGGCTTGATTCTAGTTTGCGGTGGTGGCGAAAAAACACAAGAAGGTTACGACATGTTGGATACCCTGCTGAAACCTCAAGAATAGATACGTTGTTTGAATCTTTAAACGAGATGGAGAGACGGAGGGTAGACCTCAGGAATACTTATTTAGTGTTTTTACAGGGAGGTATTGTGACGACGATTGAGCTTCTAGGAGGATATGTGCGAGACATGGACTACGACTGTGGAGAACAGACGATCGCCGTCCTACATTAAGTTGTTCTTTGGGGGGCAATTTGGCAACTTGTTCGAGCCATTTGACGGTTGTTCTAAATGTTTTTGGCACATTGAAATCGAGATGTTACGTGATCTTATTTCTTAATGTTTCCTAATGTTTTGTTCAGTCATACTTATCTTTTTTATTTATGTTTCTTAATACTCGTTTATTAATCGGAAGTTTGGTTTGTTAAATCATTCAAAACAGGATTTCATGCATAACTCAGTCGACTATAATTGTCCAGTTGTACACATATTTCATGCATAGCTCAGTCGAATATAGTAGTCCAGTTGTATACACTTTCCATGTTCGAACTCGTTTTTAATCATCTTCATTTGTATCACATCAATTATTTAACCAACATAAATAATAAATTAAATTAATTTAATTTATAACCAATTAATAAATTTCAAACCCTCATTTAAACCGTACAAATGGTTTTGTATCAAATATGTCATTAATTTGAGATTATATCAACCGACCAACCAACCAGTAGTAGTCTAGTTGTATCATCATTACGCAGTTAGGATTAACCAACAAAAACTTTGCTCGCACCCTTTCAATTAAAATAAATATCAATGAAATTAGCATTAGTTGTCATTCATTGCTCACATTGAATCATTATATCTATTAAGTCAACTACTTCTTCTTCTTCTACCCGTTAACTTCCTCTGTTACACCGTCTTCACCAAAACAGAAAAAATTCTTTCAAAATTTTGTTCGACGGAGTTTCTCTTAATAATCTACTCGACCATCTTCTCCAAGAAATCTGTATTCGTGTCGCCGATAATAAGTTCTACGATATTGGAAGTCTCGAGTGAGTGTCAAAAGCCTTTATAAACATGCCAACTCTAAATACGTTCTCAAGTGATGTTCGATGACTAAACTCACTTATTCTCAAGCCCTTATAATCCCCCTTATAATCTGTGGGATGCAAAACCGTTACGTCATTTGTCCAAGAGACTAAGGAGATTTCGCAGGGCTGGAAACGTTGAAGCTTGTACCGCACAGGACTCCAAAACTACTTCTCCCCCAAAATATAGTGATAAAATAAGACAAAGAGGATTCAAACAGTTAGCAAACGTTGCAAACAAAGGAAACAGACCATCACAATATGTTTATGGCTCGATCCTTCTGTGCAATGGTGGCAAATTAAAGCAAAAGAGTTTCGACATCTTATCTTGTTTTATAAAACCCATGTTGTCACACACGATAGAGGAGACCGGAAATATCAGTGAAAGTATTCAGATTGTTTTATGGATGAGTACATTGACGGCGAGAGAACTCATAACAAGCTATGTTCGTGATAGGTGCAATTGTGGGCTGAACAACTTGTTACCGGGTGGTCTTGGTTGAGATGGTTATGGCGATATGTCCGACAATCTTATTTCTACTTCTACCCTATGTCACATTTGTTTGTGGGACCATGAAATTACACATTGCTTGTACTTCAGTCGGTGGTAGTTTTATTTATGTTTATGCTTATGTTTCAGCGTTTATGCTTATATTTATGCTTATGTTTATAGAGTGATCAACATACATTTGCTCTTTAATTAATAGATTGGTGTTTCTCTCCTCGTATTATAAACATTTCTTTCTTTAATGTTGTGTTTTCTTAAGTTGGTGATGTCTCTGTGATGGAGCAAAAAAACGAAAAAATTTATTCGAATTATTGTACCAGTTCTCATTCGAATTATTATCATTACAACATCTCTAAGTTGTACCAGTTGACCAGTTGTCATTCAAATTATTATAAATACAACATCTCTAAGTTGTATCAGTTGACCAATTGTCATTCTAATTATTATAAATGTTCTCACAAATCCCGTAATTTCCTGGAAAATTTGAGAAAATTGTGCTTATGAATGGCTACAGAAACATATACGCTATGTAGGGGACAACTGAGCAGAACGTATAAGCTTGGTCGGGCTCGGGCGACGTGTTGTTGGAGCTTCGATTTTACGTTTTAGGTCGACGAAATTGAACGAAATTAAGGATTTTTTTGGGAAATTAGGGATTCCGAATCAGAAATAATCCGGGTAAGAATTATACGATCTAGCACTAGGCGCGTTAGTGAGAGTGATGAAAACCTTCTTTTTTTTTATTTAATTAAGGGAAGGGGGACTCTTATTGTAATTGCACCCTCATTTAAATCAACGATGACACTCAAATTCACACTGTGACAACGAAACTTGTAAACATGTTCAATGTGACATTTTAGCCGCACACTCCTTCGTAATTATCATCTTATTACGAAGCTTATTGTTTCATTTTGATGGTCTTCATCAAAATTCTTTATAAGATATTTTAGAAGTTTCATCTATATTTCCTTATGATTTCATCATAGGCAAAGTATGAGACCCATGTGTTGCTCATATATCTCACATCAAAAGTTTACTGAGAAATTGACAAATATATATAAGGGAGATGAAACCAATTAATATGAGGCATTTTGGGGTGGTACCCAATAAGAAAGCCGTGCGGGCCCTTGTGGCCCAAAGCGGACAATATCATACTAATGAGTTTGGTTGGCCCGAAGTAGCGGCCCACGAGAGGCGGGCATTACAATTTCGTATCAGAGCGGACACGGTTCTAGGACAGAGTCCGAAAAGCCCACTGGTAATGCAACGAGGACGTTGCGATTTTAGGTGAGGGAGATTGTGAGACCCATGTGTGGCGCATATATCCCACATCGGAAGTTTACTGAGAAACTAACCAATATATATAAGGGAGACCAAACCAATTAGTATGAGGCCTTTTGGGATGGTACCCAATAAAAAAGTCGTGCAGGTCCTTGTGGCCTAAAACGGACAATATTATACTAATGGATTTGGTGGATCCGAAGTAGCAACCCATGGGAAACGGCAGACGTTACACAAATCTCCTTCCTTTTACCAGGTACTTATCTTAATTGCGTTTATTAGTTAAAAACAAATTCAGTTTTAGTCAATTTTGTAAACGCAGTATTGAGTTCTTTCTTTTTGATTTTAATGTAAATAGTATGAAGGTTCCTTCTACACCGATGTAAAAAGTTTGAACAATTGGGATGTCTTTACACATGAACACCCAGGTATATTGTCCTTGTGGTCTAAAACGGAAAATATCATTTACCTGCCGCCAAAGCATCTTGCAGAAGCTTGATGGCTTGACGCATGACTGCTCTGAGGTCTGCAGCGGGCTGAGGTGCCTCTCCCACCTTTTTGGACGCTCTGACCTTGGGCCATTTGCCCTTGCTGCTGCTAGAAGGTACCGTTGCAGGAAGAGAGACCTGATGATGCGCCGGCAGCAACCTGGTTACCAGACTCGGGAAGGGCAGGAACATTTTTGACTCATGAGATTTGGCCAGCTCCAGAATGTGGTCAATCATCAGCTTCCCAAAGTCAAAGGGAATCTGGTTCATGATCTGATACACGATCCGCGCACGCACTGGTCTCGGGTATCCAGCGTTACAGGTTGGGGACCAGTTGGAGCACGCCAGCCGATACAAACTCCTAACAGTGTCGTTGCACTCCCCCACCTTCCACTGAGACCAGCGCAGAACCTTCTTCCTCACGGACGGCGGAGCCAGACTGGTCTTAGAGCCAGTGTGAGACGTTTCCACCGAGAGATCGATGCACTCGGGGTGGTGAGAGGCACCCGCCGAGGCAGCACCTATCGGAACCCGGGCCGGAGACGAGAAGGGGTTCTCAGACGGGTTTGCGCTGTCCCGAGGAGATGACTAGGACACATGCATCGGTTGGGGAGGATCGATCGGCGGATTCTGTTGAGCCGGGGCGGAAGGAGATCTTCTCCTCTCAGACTTTCCTCGAGCACCGGCGGAGGGGGAGAAGTCGGTCCTTGAAACACCACGAGCTCATTCCCGAGGATATCTTCTGGGTTCAGCCGTGGAACGGCGCCTTCTGCGACATTCAGATCACCGGGGAGTGATTCTGACCCAGAGGAATCACCGCCAGCCAGAGCGAGTTTCTTCATGCGGTTTCCAATAGCCAACATCATGCTGAGGATTGAGCGATTTTCCTTAGGGTTTGATTCTCTCTCTACTGAATTTCTTTCGTTGATTTTGAATGTTCAGAGAACCCGTGCCTTATCTCTTTTAAAGAGATGGAATGTCAGAGGTTGGAATGCCAACGGTTGGAATGCCAAAGGTTGGAGAGAAGAGGCGGTAACCCTAAAACACATCAAGTTTCCCTCCCTTTCTCCTCCTGATTTTTGATGCACACGGGCCAAAAACCAGATGGGCCCAACAATTCTGCTTGGGCCTTATATCTGCCTGAGCCTTCTCTCCACGCCTCATTCTTTTCTTTTTCCTGATCTTGTAGAGACAGCACTAAAGAANTTTTTTTTTTTTTTTTTTTTTCAATCTCCACTGGACAAGCCACTCGATTTATCAGCGTTAATTTCCCTTTTAAACATCATCATCATTCAACTCTTGAGAGTTTACTCGAACAATAACACACATAAGCAACCGCACACAGACACTGTGACCTGATCAGACATACATACCTCACGCGAGTCTGCGACTGAGAGATCAGGTTCAGTACTCAGGGCTTTCACACACAAATGGCTCCCCCAGCGTAGTGATGGAAAATATTGAGTCATGGGTGACGTGTCTAGTCTTTTGCACTGTCATACCTTTATCCTGATTCACTGCGATCCTCTGGCTACCTGATCCGATGCGTACAAGGCAGCTGGATATTTCTTTGGGTAGCGTATCACGTTGAGTTTTCTGCTCACGTTTTGTCAGTGACGGTAGTTGCATCTGCGACCCCTTTACCACTGGCTTGACTCACAGTTCCCCTTCTTCTACCTCCTTTTTTTTTTTTTAACGTCTGAGCAACACGCATCAGGTTTCTGCATAGGCGGAAGTTACATCTGTAACCCCTTTACCACCGGATTGACTAACACTTTTTCTTTTTTGCTATTTTTTTTTTGTTATCTGAGTCAGTGTGGGTTGCACTTTTAGCATCACTTGACTTCTCAACATACAATGTGCATTTCAGTCCCACACCTTCCTTCCCACAGCCCTTTGACCTCCTTGATGGATTGAGATCAGACCATTAGGACCCAGTTCCTCAGAACGGTATAACAGGCAGCTTTTTTCCACACCACTCTACATACACAGGACTCTCAAATTGCAAAAAGATTTATTCATATACGATGGGGGTCATTTTCCAAGCCCCTTTCATGTCCCTGATCTACACACTTCGGAAGACATATTAGATTTCACACACACCGATTGCCTTTCTAAGATTGACAAATCGGTTAAAATCAAGTGGTTTAGTAAAGATATCAGCAAGTCGGTGCTCAGTGCCTATGTGCTCAACCACAATCAGTTTCTTTTCAACCAACTCTCAAATAAAATGATGACGAATATCTATATGTTTAGTCTGAGAGTGTTGTACCGGATTCTTTGCAATATTAATGGCACTTTAATTATCACATTGAATTAGCATAGAATCAAAAGATATACCATAGTAAGCAGCCATCTGCTTCATCCACATCAGTTGAGTGCAGCAGCTTCCCAAGGCAATGTACTCAGCCTCTGTTGTAGACAAGGACACACTGTTTTGTTTCTTACTGTGCCAAGAGACGAGGTTGTTGCCCATGAAGAAGCACCCTCCGCTTGTACTCTTGCGGTCTTCTAGAGACCCTTCCCAGTCAGCATCAGAGTACCCCATAAGGTTCTTGTTTGTCTCCTCTGGGTAGAAGATCCCCAGATGAGTTGTCCCCTTGACATATCTGATAATCCTCTTTACAGCGATAAGATGTGACTCCTTGGGTTTTTCTTGATACCTTGCACATATCCCAACTGCATAGCAAATATCAGGTTTGCTGGCTGTGAGATAGAGCAGACTCCCAATCATGCCCCTATAGGTCTTTTCATCCACATCATTTCCTTCTTCATCCTTAGACAGCTTTTCATTTTTCCCTATAGGCGTTCTCATTTCTTTGCTGTTCTGAAGACCAAACCTCAGCACTAGGTTCTTCGCATTCGTGCTTTGAAAAAAGAATATCCCTTCCTGACTCTGCTTGACCTGAAATCCCAGAAAATACGTCAATTCACCACACATACTCATCTCAAATTCTTTGGTCATGTTCGCAACAAACCGATCAACCAAATTCTGACAGGTGGATCCAAAAACAATGTCGTCCACATATATTTGAACCACCATCAGGCCTTTGACATTGTTTAAGACAAACAGTGTCTTGTCAACACTTCCTCTAAGATATCCGCTGTTGATCAAGAACGTAGTAAGTCTGTCATACCAGGCTCTAGGGGCCTGCTTCAAACCATACAACGCTTTCTTTAGTTTGAACACATAGTCTGGGTGATTGTGGTCTTCAAATCCTTTTGGTTGCTCAACATACACGTTTTCCTAGAGCACACCATTCAAGAAGGGACTTTTTACATCCATTTGATACAGCTTGAACCCTAGAATGCAAGACATGCCAAACAGGAACCTGATAGATTTCAATCGAGCCACTGGAGCAAAAGTTTCATCAAAGTCTATCCCTTCAATCTGACAATATCCTGTGCTACCAGTCTGGCTTTGTTTCGAACAATCGTGCCCAGCTCATCGATTTCATTTTTGAAAATCCACTTTGTTTCAACCACATTTACTCCTCGGGGCCTTGGTTCCAGATCCCACACATCAGCTCTCTTGAAGTTTTCAAGTTCTTCTTGCATTGCCCCAATCCAGAATTCATCACGCAGAGCCTCATAGTAGTTTTTCGGTTCCATGATAGAAACAAAACAACTGAACTTGACCATGAGCGATAACGACCCATTTGCCAACCTACAAAAGTAAATTTTCTTACCACGGGTGATTCTCCGCCCATGAATCTCTCCTATCACGTCTTGTGAGGAGTGATTCCTATGAACCTGTGGAGGGAGCACAGAGTTGTCATGGTCAGTGCTCTCTTGATCCGTTTCGTGACATTGATCATTTTCATTCAGGAGCTCCAAAGTGGGTGGTCTTGACGCATTCACGGGCAGCGGTGTTAGCGACACAGCATGGGCTGACCCATCATAAAAAACCAAATTAACAGTTTCTTGGATCGTCTTAGTTCTCTTGTTGAACACCTTGTAGGTTGTGCTAGTTCTCGAGTATCCTAGAAACATGCCATCATCACTTTTGGCAACAAACTTCCTGAGCTGATCTTTGTCGTTCAGGATGTAGCAGACGCATCCGAACACGTGAAAGTAGCTCACACTTGGTGTCTTCCCTTTCCATAACTCATAGGGGGTTTTATTCGTCCCCTTTCTTACATACACCCTATTGATTATGTAGCAAGCCGTGTTGACTGCTTCAGCCCATAAGTGCTTTGCCACCTAATATCCATGCAGCATCGCTCTACCCAGCTCCTGAAGAGTTATGTTCTTCCTCTTGACGAACCCGTTGTGCTGAGGGGTTCTAGGGGCTGCATATTGATGAGCAATGCCCTGCGTCGAACATAACACGTCAAATAACTCATTCTGAAATTCTCCGCCGTGATCACTCCGAATTCCTTTGATTCCCCACTTCTCGTTCTTAAGTTGCAGCGCAAGGATCTTAAAACTTTCCAAAGTTTCTGATTTTTCCCTGAGAAATTTCACCCAGGTGTACCTCGTATAATCATCGACCAGAACAAAAATGTACTTCTTACCAGCCACACTTTCAGTCTGAATTGCCCCATCAGATCCATGTGAACCAACTCTAATGCTTTCTTTGATTTGACATCAGGTATGGCTTTGTGTTGAATCTTAACTTGCTTTCCTTTGCTGCACGGCCCGCACACAAAGACCTAATCATGCTTCATCTTAGGCAGCCCTCTTACTACTTCCTCCTCGGCTAGACGAACCATAGTTCTCATATTCAGGTGCCCAAGTCGTTGATGCCACAACTGCGACTCATTGTCCATGATGCTGCTGAGACAGAGAATGCTAGGTTTCCACATGTAGCAGTTATTGGCTTATCGAGATCCTTCAAACTTGGTGCACCCACGCTCGTCCACTGCAGAGCATCCATTCTTTGTGAAAGTAACAGTGAGACCATCGTCGCACAGTTGGCTTATACTTATAAGATTTGCCTTGAGTCCCTCAACCCAGAATACATTCTCAAGCACGGGGATGTCTGCACCGGATGTCTCACCCTTTCCTTTGATCTTTCCTTTTCCCCCATCTCCGAAAGTAACCTTTCCAGAGTTGACTTCCATGACTTTCCTTAGATAGCTATCAGCTCCTGTCATGTGCCTGGAGCAGCCGCTATTGAAGTACCATGCTGGGGAAGTCTGGTCAGGTACATCCGCAGTGTATGCAACATTGTCTTTTCTCATCCACACTTGTCTTGACCCACGCTGATCAGGGTATTAGTCACGTTGGTGGTATCTCTCTGACAGTCTCTGCTGATACTTGTAGCACCATGCTTTGAAATGACCAGTCTTGCCATAGTGCCAACAACCATTCCTCTTATCCACTCATGGCTTGGTCAGATTCGATCTGCGAATGTTCCGGGGTCTCGTGTCGACCTGAGACCTTTTAGAGTCGTACCTCTGATGAGAAAAATCCCTTTCATGTTGTTGAGTGTCCTTGGCAGACATTTCCTTTACAAACTTTGTTCGTAGATTCACTTGAGACACCCTCATACCCAAGACCAAACTTCTCATTTTCCATTCGTCCTGAGCTTGGGATTTTATCCAACTCCTTCGTGCCATTCGTTAGCATGCGAATGTTCCTCAACTGTTCTTGGAACTTCCCCTCAAGTTTTGCTGACTTAGCCACTTCAGCCGCAAGAGATATCTTGAGAGCAGAAACCCTCTCGGTCAATGTCTTGTTCTCAACTGAGATTTCTTCCTTCTCGGCTTTCAGATCACGAAGCTCTTCGTTCATCTTAAAAAGATGCTCAACCAGGATTAGGTTTTCTGACTCCAGCGAGAGTTCAGAACTGTCACCCCCACCAGCCTGTTCTGATCCCATCAGCGCACCCTCCGACTGAGCCACCTTGCATTCCTCATCTTCTATTTCTAGAAAGGCAGCAAAGTTATTCAGGATCTCAACGTTTTCTGATTCGTCATTATCAGATTCACTTTCGCTCCAGCTGATGTAGGCGTTCTCGCGTTTCTTAACTGAGCTCACACACTCAGCTTTGGTATGACCGAAACCTTTACACCCATAACACTGCACCGAGTTCTTCTTCTTCAGATTCGGACAGTCAACCTTGAAGTGC
>OVAO01003105.1:0-11669 GCA_900406285.1 Biscutella auriculata | reverse complement strand
TAACTTAATTGCTTACAACAATTTAGGGTATGAATTACAAAGTAATTATTCCCATAGATTATTCCTAATTATTCCCATAGCTTATTCTTCCTGATTTAAAGTAACAATTTAACACAAACAATTACACCTCCTTTGTTAAAAAAGTAATATTTTTAGCTTTTATTTAACTTAAAAAATCAACGTGAATAAAAATGCTCCTTTATTAAATATGTCCTCAAACAATTACAGAATAAATTATGATTTTAAAATGAATAAGTCATAACTAAAACATCATCTTACATAAACGTTCGAATATAAAAAACATATGAATTATTATAATCCATTCCAAACATGTTACAAATAATTACTATAATTTAATTGAAAAGTGGTTATTATACTTAAACATAAATAGACGCCTAAATAGAATCACCGGGTTACTTATAGCAAAAAAAAAATTAAAATAACAATATTGTAGTACACTTCTAAAACAAAATAGTAAAATATTTAAATTTTTACACAATAACGCAAAGCGGATAAACATAATTAATCTTCACCCATTTTAATAGACATTTTTCACAAAATTTGTGATTGCACGGTAAGAAAGAATTCTTTGATTATGTCTATATCAGTTCATGCATATAGTACATACTGAATCCTCCACGTTTTGCGCTTCATCTTTGAAAATATACATAGTCTTCACTAACGATATCGATGCACTGAAAGTTTAGGATTTTCAACAAATTTTGGAACAGTAGTTGAAAATTCAATTGTAAGTTCTTCCGAATAATATAATGATACATTTAATATAATATTCATTAGCAATGAATATGTCGAACAATGATTCTATGTTAGGAGATACATTTTAGATTTTTCAATATTACGTATGCATTTTTCACCATTTCACCTACGTTTAATAGGGCGTCTATAAATGCAAAGTGTTTTGATGTTTTCTTGATCATGTATAAATTCAAAAGGATTAATTTGGAAAATCCACAAGGAAGGTATCGCATAATTGATAATACATGCCTAATATCACTCAACGATATTTAAGATAAAATTATTACTTATATAATAGTTAAATCTTACATCAAGTACTTACAGAAACAACAACATATTTCAACATTTATACTCTAAAACGACACAAATGACAGATACCACTAATTTTTAACCAATTGTATATACAACTTCTACAAACATATGAGAACACGGCAAAGTAATGATCTTTTGCCCAAATTTAAATTCCTCTATGCATATTGAACAAGTTACCTTGTTTTTGTTTACTCCGTCCTCTTCAAACGCAACAGTAGATTCTTGCAAAGAGTTGATTGCACAACTTATGCAGGCATTTGAACACTTGCGCTCGCATCGAACGACTCTTGAACAACTTGATTTTCAATATATGCATACGTCATTTCACTTACATGTAATGTAAGATATAAAGTCATGTTGTTCTCTATCAAATGCCCTGGATTCCTTGTTATATCATAGGCAGAACAAATAAGACTATTAAGTACTTGTATTGTATCATTTACTTCTATTCTTTCTTCAAGTAACGATTCAAAAAATTCGTCTTTATATCTTGACTGACATTCATATATAAAATCGATAATATCAAAATATATTATCTTTAGACTTGGAATCGTAGTAAAATTAAAGTAAAGTTCCATATATAAAATTATAAAACCTTCGGAACTTCCCTCAGTCGTAACGCCATTTGATATATTATAAGTTCTTACAATTCTATCCATTCGACAAGTTACTTTTGTAAAGTAAAATAGAGAGGCCTTCAACAAATTAAAGTGAAAAAAATATTACTATAGTACGAAAACAAATACACAATATTAATATATTCACACAAAAAACATTTTAGAAAGGTTATATAAGATTTGAAAGGGTACAATCTTTATTTCCAATAGTTGTGAATGGATAACTTAAAATGTGTCAAATGTTGGAATATATAAATAAGTATGTATATTAATATAATGTAAAATATGATATAAAATAAACTTATACTAAATAGTTACTTATATTTCAACAAATAAAATAAACAGTAAATAAGCTTTGTAAATTTCTATATCCATATGATGTTTGTGGCTTATATTTAAAAATTATTCAAGGTATACGAATTAATTTTACTCTATATCTCATACACTAAACAAAATTTCAGACTTTACTATTGAATCATATACTTTATCCAAAAAACTGCTAGAAAATTATGCGTCTTTAAATAACACATTCGTGATAACTTCACTCAAAATATGTGACATAATGTATCATAGAGCTAATTTCTTTTTGATATATTATTTACAACTTAAATGTTTACCAAATAAAAACTATATAAATTTGAATCTTAAATTTGGGTTCAATAATATTTATTGATTAAACCGACGGACAGGCATCCTATTGCTCAACTCTCGATATATAGCTACATATTATTTTTGTATATAATATAATATTTACTTGAACTGTGAGCCGTGAGAATTGTAATTACTAAATATTTTATTTTTTTATCGACAAAAAAATCAGACGAAATCAGACAAAGCAGCTAACCTGACTCTAATTCTTCCATATGGGAGGACTTCCTATCTTGGGTCTGCGCCTTCTTTACGAGCTCATCCGCGTGTTGATTCTTCCTATGAGGGGTGTATTCGAAGAAGATTGATGAGAACCTTGAGCGATATTGTTCCAAATTCCGTAGCTGTGCCCAATATCTGGGCCAAACTCTCGGATCCCGAATCATCTCGAGCAGGTCCATAGAATCCGTTCGGAAAATCGTATTTGTCCGACTTGAGGCAAGCATTTCTTCCATGGCCCAGATAAGCGCCTCAAAATCGGTTTGTAGTGGGGATCCCATGCCTTCCTTACTCCTTGCACCGCATCTTTTGCGGTCCCCCTGCATATGATGGGAGTACCAGCCCATGCCGGCCATGCTCTCCCTGAACATCCATGACTCATCCGAATAGCAGACGAATTCTGTTTTACGACCCTCGCCACATCCGAATTCCTTCGTTGTCGGCTCCCCTTTGGTCGAGTTCCTCCATGTCGTGGCATTGAAAAGTTCGAGCTCTGCCACCTTCTGGGGTTCAGGGAATTTCCCGTCGTAGAGACACCCGTTTCTCGTTTTCCATATGTACCAGGCTACCCACGGGAACACGATGTCGTCATTGTGAGTCGGGCACCGGTGGAGTAGGTAATCCAGATTGTAAAATAGGGATTCGCTCAGACAATTCCGCGGGTTAATGGGAACGTGCGCCGACGCCCATGCCTGCCTGGCAGGTAGACATAGGAAAAGGACGTGATTGACCGATTCCTCCGGTGCCCCGCAGATCTGACAGCGGCTGCCACATTCTATCCCTCTAGCCCGAAGTAAAGGCAGGACCGATATGCTCCCTGATAAAACTTGCCATAGAAAGTGTTTAAGCTTGGGAGGGCAGCTCAGCTTCCACACGCTAGCCGTCAAGGGGTCCGAGTTGGGCCTAGCATTGAAATCCGCGTCACCGTTCAGCAGCCTTCTGCTGGTCTCGTATCCCACTCTGACCGTATATTTCCCCAATTTCGAGAACATCCACATCCACCCATCGGGGGCAAACCCCGGCATTGGTCATAGCGTCCTAATGTTAGCGATATCCTCGGCTTCCATGATATCCGACATTAGTGGAATATTCCACGTACAAGTCTCTGGATCAATTAGGTGATAAACCCGGAGCGGAGCAAAGAAATGATTCCCTATGCTCCGTGCGGACCGCGGGAGTTCGGCCGGAATCCAAAAATCCTCCCATATCGAGATGGAGTACCCCGAGCCGAGCCGAGCCGAGCCAACCCGCTTGATAAACCCTAGTTTGATCAGCGATCGCGCCGATATAATACTTCGCCAACCGTAAGATGAAGAAGTAAAACAATATAATTACTAAATATTAAGTTATACTTAATCACAACATTTTAAAGTTTTAATATTCCAATAAAAGTCTCCTTTACAATCATTATACCGTCGATATAGAATACGATTTTAAAATTATCGTTTATATTTACGATGAGTTTAATTAATACTTATTAAACGTTTTTGAAATTTAAACAATTGAGATAAAACAAAAAATGGAAAAAAGTAAACTTTACAACCTTTGAATTAACCACTGTTGATTTAAAAAAAAAAAACAAGCAATCAACGCACTTATTTTCGCTAATACAAATAGATAATACCAATAAACTTTAAGAGAGAATTATCTTAACCGTTTTTTATTTTAAATTTGTATCGTTTCATATCCAACATTAACAATTTTTTATATTATTTAACACGTTAGACAAATCTTTAAATTTTTGACATTATTAACATCATGAAGCATTAAATTTTTATTATATAAAATAATGGCAAATATTAATATATATCTAATATATAATAGCAATTCAATGTTGATGTCATCATATTTTTTTGTAAGAAAAAAAGTTAGATCCAACGGTTGTTATTGGTTTAAAAGGAAGATAATGATGTCATCATTTAATCAACGGTGGAGATTAATTGAATTTTTTTTAGGGGAAAAAAATTGATCCAGCGGTTGTTATTTGCAAGTTGATGATGTCATCATTAATTAACGGTGGAGATTAACTGAGTATGTAACTCTATTTTTAAAAGTTGTGTCGTTTCATTTTATTTGGTTGGTTACTTCTCTTCGTTATGTTTAAGTAATATTTTTGTCTCACATTTGTAACAAGATTTGTTCTTACAATCGTTTAGAGTTACAAAATTTTTCATCGTGGTTTATGCATGGAGTTTATTGTTTAACGATGATATGCGAATGTTTTGCAATGACTATTAATAAAAGTCAAGGTCAAAGTCTAAGTAGAGTTGGTGTTTATCTCCCCAAACCTGTGTTTAGTCATGGACAATTTTATGTTGCATTGTCACGAGCCACTTCGGCGAAAGGATTACAAATATGGCAACCAGCGAATCAAAAAGATCCATGTAAGACAGTGTGTAATATTGTCTACAAAGAGGTTTTCTATTATTTATAGCGTATTTGAATTTAATTGATGTTGTGTAATACTATAGTGTCATTGACTCTATTATTGTTGTTCTATTACAGCGATATATATATAATACTTTAGTGTATGAGATTATGAAATCTTGTAATGATATTAGCAATGTGTTATTTCTTTTAACAACTTGTTCTTATATTAGTTTAAGTAATTTTACTTCATTGGAGTAATGTTAATTGTGATTTATATAGTTATATATTAAGGTTAATAATATTAGTTTATTTATAAGAAGTATTTAACCATACGTTAATTGTATATTTATATTAATTAACTTAAGGGCTTTAAGCAATGATATTAGTGTAATGATGTGAGTACAATTGTCATAAGTATTATGATGTCATTTGATTGGTGAAAAATCAAACATAGTTTGATGTGGATACAGGAAGAAAGTAAGGATCAGTTTATCCAATTTTTAGATATATTGTTTTAGCTTTGTGCAAATTTATCAATTTAGTGGAGTTAACTTTTTAAAGCTCAGTAGCTTTTACGATTGCATAATATACAAACCAATTCATAACATCAAACACTAAAAGTACCATATGCGTGTTTGTTAAGTTTATAAACCTAACACTACTTAAGTTTTAAAGTGGGTTTAATTGTGGCTCATGTGGTAAGAGGGTTTGTACGATTTCACTTGAGAAATTATAAAGAGTATCATGTTCTAGAAAAAGCTTTCATAGAAATTCAAAAGTTCCTCGCTTTCTTCTTGTTGCAAAAGAAGGGTTTTTCTTGCATTGATCGATTTTCTCCGCTGTGATTTCGTGATGCCTACAACGCGCAAACAATACACTAAGATGCTCGTGGAGGCCGTTCGACGAAGAGATGGAAAATCTTCATCGCTCAAAGAAGGGAATTCATCCCAACGAACCGTGAGTTAAGACGGAAGCCCCATAACACCTAGCGAAACTACGAAATCCATAAAGCGTGCGAGGTTTCGACCTAAGGTTGATGGCTCGAGTTCTCCTACGAGCAAGCTTATGCCACCGCCAAAGAGAAGAAGAACCGTGAAACCGAAGACCAAATTAGGTTCTACTTCCAACATGCAAGCCGATGAGCCTCTCAAATCGCGTGTTGAAGAGAAGGGAAATTTCGAGACCCGGGCCAAAGAAAATCGGCTAGCGCAAAGCGAAATCGATATGATGTATCCGGAGCTGTGAAAACCGGTGGAAAAGAGGTCATTCAACTTCAAATTTATGTCTTCTGTTTCTGCTTCGCTGTATAAGGTACTCAAAGGTCGATCTTTTCTTGATCAAAAGATCATTTCTCTTGGAAATCCCGATCTTAAAGAAATTGAAAAGATAATTTCTGACGCTGGATTGATTTTTACTGTTACAGATATTGATCGATATGTGGAGCAAGTTGTGTTAGAGTTTTATGCTAATCTGTCAGAACCGGAAGTAAGGACGAATGGGGTAGAGTTCGTGTTTCTAAGGGAAAGAATGTATGAATTCTCACCCAAGGTTATAAATCAAGTGCTACTGATTGAGAGTCCACTGGTTCAACGAGTTGGACCGGAGGTGGTGTCTGATAAGTCAGCTGAAGAGCTCGCTTTAATGTTGTCTGGAGGAAATCGATCTGAGTGGAAGAAACTTTGTTCGAGGCCTATGACGCCTACAATGGCTGTTCTATACAAGTTGTGTTGCAAGAATTGGATACCGACCTCAAACACGTCAGCCCTGACTCACATTCGGGCTAAATTCATCCATATGATGATCACCAAGAAGGAATTCAACTTTGGTCGTCTTGTATACCAGCTCATCAAGGAAGCAGCGACCCAACATGACCATGTGTTGATTTTTCCGAACCTCATCTACCAGATTCTACAGTTCCAACATCAGATTCCTCTTTATGATGGTGACACTCTATCTTCAAGGGTACGGAAGATGGGTATAAACAAAAGTGCAGGAGGGCACAAAGTACTATCGGATATCAAAGAGCAGGAAGAAGAACACGATCATACTGACAAAGGAACAACTTCAAATTTGGAACTAGTCGCTGAAGAAGAAGTGGAGGAGGCAGACGTTGCTGCTGAAAATGATTCAGGTTCAAATGTTGAGCCAATGATTGAAGATGTCGGATTTCAAGATGATACTGAGTATATCGCTAATGATGAGCATAGTGTTTCAAGATCTGATGATATTATTGATGTAAAGCCTGTGGCAAATGAAGATGACACGGGTGCTGATGATGATGTACCAGGTAATCCCGTTTCTGAGCCTTCTCAAGCTGGTCACGAGACCATCAGAAAGCCTTCTGAGCAAGTCGGCACTGATAGTGACATTATACCTGAAAACGGGACAGCACCGAGCCAGTACTCGGAGAAGATGACCGCCGTGATGATGGTCCTACACCAGAAGTGCGTGAGTCTGCTTATCACAATCTCTTCCAAAGGCCAGCTCTTTCCTTGGCTGATGATCTCAACATGCTCCAAGGAAAATTCAATGAGTTGAACGGGGTATTCTTGTTGGTTCAAGATCGTCTCCAAAGTGTTGCTTATAACAAGTTGTAAGCATAATGTTGGTATAACCCGAAGTATGGAGAGTTCTTGTGTGATAAGCACTCAAGCTTGGGGAGAAATCACATGCATTATTACTTCGGTGTGTTTTTGGTAACTTGAAAGACTAAGACTTTGGTTGTTTGCATTTTCGGATTTTGTTTTGGGATTTTCTAAGCAAACTTTGCTTATTGGGTTTCATGTGTAACTGATGTTATGGATTGACTTTCATGAATTTGGTTAAAACACGGTTAAAGACATATGTTATTGCTTAAGTACGAATTCAAATTGCTTGAGGCTTAATGAAGTTACTGCAATCAGGATTGAAGTTGCATCATGTATGATTGAACTGTGGTGAATATTCTCATTTCAAAAGTAAGTGCTTGAAGTGACATATGTTTACATAAAAGGGGAAGGTGAGGAAATATTGTTATCCTCACCGATTAAATATAGAATAAAATGAACCGAGAGATTGAGTGGTTTAGAGAGCTAAGGATAATTCTAGATAGAAATCATTGATTGTGTGATTGCAGTGTGTTCCAAGTTACATTGATCATTCAAACAAGTCTTAGCTTAAGATTGTGTTTTGAAATTGATTTCTAAACAGGTTAATATAATCAGTAGTAATTTTGTTATTTATGTCATTTTGCAAACGATTCCATCTAGATTGAATTTACAGTTATTAATTATAGAAATGCTTTATTAAAGTTAAGTAAATTAATTTAATAAATCTGTGGCTTAAATAATGACACTTTTATAGAATTTTTGCCGTATATTTTACCGAAGTTTATATATTACCAGTAAATTACCACATAATTAAGTAGACTACTATACGGAAACCCATAATTAGCCGTTACCGATAATTTTAGTGTTTATTTTGATATACTTGTATTACTATTAGTTATTGTAATAATATAATATTCGTGTATCATATTTTTACTATAGATATCATTATTTAATTAAAAATTTAGTTTATTAAAGATATATTTAAATCACTTTTATTTGGGTTAATGTATAAAAAGAATTAAATAATAGTACTATACACACCATTGAAAATTTGTTGACACAGTTTTATTCTATATATGTAATGATAATGTATTATTATTATTTAAACATAAGTCGTGAAGTATTAGTTTTAATTTGAAGTGTGATATGTATAATTGTATACAACAGTTATTTTTCCCTTTATTCAGTTACAATTCTAATGTAAAAGAACGTATATGTTGGGTTGACAAACAACTTGAATTCACAAGAGTTATGGACGAAACGCAAACTCTAGCGCGAGTATTCAATCATATTTAGGAACATGTATGTAAAGTAATTAAGTGTTTTGTGTATATTATGAATGTTAATCAGTGTTTTTCTCTGTATACGTTGTGTTCTGTTGGTAGAAATAGTGAGCAGCGTAATATTTTTGTTAAGGAATCATTTTATCTACATAGTGAAGCAACAATTTGTGACTCTACTTGTCTAAGAACTGGATTCATAAAATCATGTTCTCTGTATAATTGAACGTAATGTGTCATGGTAGAGGTACTCATCGTTTGTTCTATGCTATTTGTTTAAGTTTTAGACTAACTAATCTTTTACCCAATCTCGACTGATGGAGATTGTTACATTTTACGGAATGCAGATTAATTATGGAAAAGAGAAACGCTTATAATGAGTAAGAACTTCTGAAATCTTGTCAAAAAGTTGACCTTTCGGCTTATATTGCTAATTGTCAGTTAATTTACGTCAATAGAGACTTCTTTTTTGAGTGTGTTGACGCTAAGAACCCACAAGCACTATATCTACTTGGACTTCGCACTATATGTGTATATGGAGAACCTTACTTTGGTACCTATTTTATTGAACAATCATCTGGTCATAGAGAAGAAAGAGCCATTATTCTGAATGCATTGGTAAGCACTTGTAAAGGCAATTTCAATGATGGAATTGATATCCTTGATAATGGTTTGCCAGGTTGGAAAGATAACATTGCAGAATTACATAAATTGGCCAAAGAAATAGAAGATACTATGATGCAATGTGTTCGTAGACGACAAGGTGTATTTGCTAATACTTGGCAATGCCCTTTACCTAGCTGCAATTTCAACCATAAGCAATGGGTGTGCAGCATATGCTTTTTATTCAACCATTCAAGTATTGTCAGAGCTATCTGTTAATATCTTATTATAAAATGTTATTTTAAATTGATTTACTGCTAATTGTTTGCGTTCACATGTGTGAGGAACTACTCCAAAAATTTCTTTTAAAGTTTTATCTTGAGTTCTATAACCAAGTTCCAGTTTGCAGCAAATAACTAACTGTTTCAATTATTTTTTTGGATTATTTAACCAATCTTTTGTTTGTGGCCATATTTTATAACCATGTTTTAGTTCAATGTTCATCAATTAACTGGTCCATACTAAGTTGAAGAAACTCCTGACCTAACTTACCATAATGCCTTTATTTATGGTATGATAAGTCGTATTTGGAACTTGGATCATATGTTGTTATAAATGTGAGACTAGGATGAGAACTTTTGCTGGTTGTTATAAGCTGAGAGTAATTTGTGTTACTTGTCTTATAACGATCGACGATATAGGACAAGTGTAGCTTTTAATGATATGTATCACAATGCACTAATTTTTTCAGGAACAGAACACGTTTGGTTTATCTTTATTGTAGTTGTTGACAATTGTGATTAAACTTAAGTTTTAGTTTCAATGCGCGACTTTATTTTTTATTTTAGGGTTATATTGTAGTAAATTTACAAATATATCAATAATATAGAGAGTGTTTTTAATAAAAAAATCATTTTTTTATAAAAGATCGACATATATGTTTATATTATAAAGATTGTAAGGTTATGAATAGTTGTTACAAAAGATGATTGGTAAAACAAAAATATAAAAATGATGAAATCACATTCTCAAAATAGATAATTAGGCTTATATAAACATGTTGTTCAAATAAAACTAACAAATATTCTTTATTATTTTTGAATGTTTATATAAAAACACTCTGGAGAAATCCATAGATTGTGTTCAAACATGCACAATGGTATAGAACATTCCCAAGTCTCAAAAAATACTTCATGACGGTCATGGAAGTACTCCAACATAGTGCGCTCGATCCCTTTCGCTTGAATATCCAATTCGTTTAATTTTAAACGCCAATGTTGATCTTTTCTGTTAAGTGTGTCAAATCCTCTTGCTACATCGCCCATACAAGTGAAAACAAGTGCTCTAAGGATAACATCTTTTTCATTGGTAGACCGTTCTAGGAATGTCATTCCATAGTCTATCTTCCCATATACGCAGATGTATTAAAGACCTTGGAGATATAAGGCTTGGGGATTGTTAGCATAGACACAATCTCCAAAAAACCGAGTTTTTTCGCAAAGTCGTGTATTAGCAATAAAATCTGAAAGATTCACTCTTTCTCTGAAATAATTGTTAAATATGATGTTAGTGCAATGCTTCCCTGCCATGAAGTGTCCTGCAAAGGAAAATGAATATTTACACATATCCAAAACTATAGTTGTCAAAACTTCATTTGGCAGGTTTGGCAATTTTGCTAGGTCATCGTTGGCTTTAACTTCTCCCAACTTTACACTATGAATTAAGAAAAAAACTATTTTACTTTTGATTTAGAGACATGATGACAATCGCTGATTAAATGTTCAAATATTGAATGATATCTATTGGATATATGAGCAGAGACAGTGCATTTTACCCGGATAGTAGAGCCAATCTCTTCGATCTTCTTAATATAGGCATCGATGTTTTGTCGTGCAATATAGTTACATTTTAGGATCTTTTAATGCTGAGAAGTTTAATGGTGTTTGCGTTGTAGGGTGTAGAAATCTTTATAACAACAAGGTGATGTAACTGCTCTTAATTGTGATCAGCGGTTTTGTTTTAAAATTTTAAGTAATAAAGTAGTTATATTTTCACTTGTTTTTCGGGGGCATATAATAATGATTTAAATTGAAGAGAGGTACCGAAATTTTTTTAATATTACATGTGATAATTAATAGTGTATCTGTTGTTGACTGAGTAAAAATCAATTGAATAAAAAAGTTGTTTTTTTTTTCTTTTTTTTTGCGAAATCAAAGTTCTTTTTATCAAATATACCTATTTTGTAGTATTTTAGTGTATATTAATAGTGGTATTGT
>OVAO01003104.1:0-11674 GCA_900406285.1 Biscutella auriculata | reverse complement strand
ATAGTATTTATAGAGCTCTATAAATACTAATTAATTTGAATACTAATCTTCACATCGGTTTTTTGTCAATAGAAGTGACAACACGTAAAAGTATTTATAGAGTTCTATTACGCTTGATCTTGCGAATCTACAAAGACCACTTAATTCTTTTACGTTTACGAATTTTCACATGCAAATACTAATTAATTTGAATAGTATTTATAGAGCTCTATAAATACTAATTAATTTGAATAGTATTTATAGAGCTCTATAAATACTAATTAATTTGAATACTAATCTTCACATCGTTTTTTGTCAATAGAAATGACAACACGCAAAAGTATTTATAGAGCTCTATAACGCTTGATCTTGCGAATCTACAAAGACCACTTAATTCTTTTACGTTTACCAATCTTCACATGCAAATACTAATTAATTTGAATAGTATTTATAGAGCTCTATAAATACTAATTAATTTGAATACTAATCTTCACATCGTTTTTTGTCAATAGAAATGACAACACGCAAAAGTATTTATAGAGCTCTATAACGCTTGATCTTGCGAATCTACAAAGACCACTTAATTCTTTTACGTTTACCAATCTTTACATGCAAATACTACTTAATTTGAATAGTATTTAGAGAGCTCTATAAATACTAATTAATTTGAATACTAATCTTCACATCGTTTTTTGTCAATAGAAGTGACAACACGTAAAAGTATTTATAGAGCTCTATAACGTTTGATCTTGCGTATCTACAAAGACCACTTAATTCTTTTACGTTTACCAATCTTCACATGCAAATACTACTTAATTTGAATAGTATTTATAGAGCTCTATAAATACTAATTAATTTGAATACTAACCTTCACATCGTCTTTTATCAATAGAAGTAACAACACGTAAAAATATTTATAGAGCTCTATAACACTTGATCTTACGAATCTACAAAGACCACTTAATTATTTTACGTTTACCGATCTTCACATGCAAATACTAATTAATTTGACCTTGAAAAAAACGATGACTATGACCATGTAAAATTCGAGGAATTTGTGACCATGCAAATAGCAATAAATTTGACCATGCAAATTTTGACACAATCGATATATGACCATGCAAAAACCAATGACGTTGACCATGCCAATAACAACGTAAATAGCCATGCAAAAAATAATGAATAATGAAAATGGACATATTGATCCATTATATTACTAACATCATTCCACATAATCAACTTATTTATACTAACCTTTTTTAATAACCACACTTTCATCGTCATTTGGTTTTTATACATTAGGGTCTAAGTATGTGTCTATTTTCTATTACTCTTTGTTTTATTTTAATCTAATGAGATTTGTTACCATATGATTAAAAATAATTATTAATCATGCCTGTTAATTTTGTTCATTAACCGTTTCATTTGTCTTATTAATATTTTGGGGTTATGTGAACGTTTATACTACATAGGACAAACGAGCTCGTTCGTTTGGTCACCAAAAAAAAACATTTGTGGAAATGGGGATAGTGTCCAAAATATTAAATTGCTAAATAATATGTCAAATGAAGTACGTACCCTCTAATGTTCTACATTCATGTCAACAAATAGTTGTTTTATGTTAGTCAACATAATCCAACAATTTTTTTATTTATTCATCTTTCATTTATTTAGCAAAATGAACTTCAATTTTAAAAGTTTATCATCTTTTATTCTTCATCATCCTCTTCGGATAATGATAAAAATGTTGAAGAAGAGATGGATCATGAAAAAGAAGCATTAAATGTTGCTATCACTAATAACAAAGCAACCATGTAATATATTCTCAATCAACAAAACGATCAAGTGACTTGCGGTGGCTCAGTTCCGAGACGGTCTTTCATCTACCGAGATTGAAAAAATGTCAATTGTAGATTGTTCAATGAATACTTTTTAGAGAATCCTATCTACAATGATGTTATGTTTCAAAGAAGATATTGAATGTCTTGTCCTCTATTTCTTCGTATTATTGACGCATTTGTAAGTCATGACAACTACTTCACGCAACGAAGAGATATAATGGGTAGATTTGGATTATCATCCCTTCAGAAAATAACAGATGTGTTTCGAATGCTAGTGTATGGTCTTCCAACAGATGCTACAGATGAGTACGTAAAAATAGGTGAATCAACGACAATAGAAAGCTTGAAAATATTTTATCGAGCCATTATGAATATATTTTCAGAGCAATGCCTACTGCTTGGGCAGGACAATATGCAGGCCGTAGTGGATCGCGAACGATAATTGTTGAAGATGTGGCAAGATATGATCTTTGGATATGGCATTCTTATTTCGGAATGTCGGACACTAAAAACGATATCAATTTGTTGGAATCTTCCCATCTTTTCTCTAAACTTGCTCAAGGTATTGCTCCTCTTGCTCATTATACCATTCAAGGAAAAGAATATAATATGGGTTATTATTTGGTTGATGGTATATATCCAAAATGGTCTACAATAGTGCAAACTATTCGCGAGCAAATAATTTTAAAGCAAAAATATTTTGCTACACATCAAGAAGCATGCAGAAAAGATGTCGAACGTGCATTCAGAGTTCTCCAATCGCATTTTGCTATTGTGAAAGGACCAGCTCGTTTTTTGAAAAAGAATGTGTTACATGACATAATGACTACATGTGTGATTTTACATAACATGATAATTGAGGATGCGCACAATATGGATGCACCAATTGAAGTTAGAAGAGAAGCTCCACCTCCAGAAGTTGAAATAGTCGAGGACAATAATATTCAGTTCCAAAATTTCTTGCTCGATTTAGAGAAATTACAAATAAAGAAACTCATTTCTCACTTCGAAATGCGTTAATTGATCATCTTTGGGAAAAATATTCAAATGGTGATGAATAAGTTAATAATCTACTTTGTTTTGCTATNCCAAAATTTCTTGCTCGATTTAGAGAAATTACAAATAAAGAAACTCATTTCTCACTTCAAAATGCGTTAATTGATCATCTTTGGGAAAAATATTCAAATGGTGATGAATAAGTTAATAATCTACTTTGTTTTGCTATTTTTTTATACGGTGTAATGTGTTCTTTTTAATATTATAATAGTTACCTTAAAATAATAATAATATAGTTTATGTTTTGAAACAAATGGGGTCAATTTGTTAAGTTTATAAATAAAGTGAATTATTAGCAATTAATAATAAAGTATAAAGTAAAAATATTATTTTAAGAGTAAAAATTGTGTAATACACTGGAGAAAAACCCAAATCCATTTTCAAGTTACTTTTTTTTTTTGTCACCTAAACAAAATTTAGTTAGCCGACAAAAAAAAAACAAAATTTAGTTACGTTATGAGGGATACGTGACACGTTATATTAGACCATCACCAACGCGCGATTTTTAGCGGTTCTTGGCCAGGTTCTTCGGGCCAAAAACATTAAAATATTGGGCCGGCCGGTTCTTGCAAGAAGGAACGCTCCTTCGTGAAGCCAGGAAGACGCGCGTGAAGGAGCGCACGTGTCATCGGGTGAAAGGTGCGTCGACAACACGCGATTTGAATTATCTTTTGTTTAATTTTTTTTCCTAGGTTTCTTTTCTCATTCTATTTTCGCGAGTTTCGTTCGTGAAGAAGAAAAAGGCGATCGACGAGGCGATTCCTCCTCCGTGGTTCTCCGGCGAGTTGCGGGGCCAAAACCGCCGTCCGTGAGGCAAAGATAAGTATTTCTAACCCTTATTCTCTCGTTATTTGTTGATTTTGTTGGGTGTTTGCGAAAGTTGAAAAAGATTTGGGATTTAGGGTTTGGGGAAAAATAAATTTAGGGGTAATCGTTTAATCTTCCATCCAATCGACTTGTTATATATATTTTGTATGTTTGAAGTTGTTTAATGACAAATTTGAGGACAGATTCGAAAAAATTAGGGTTTGGTAATGTGTTTAAATCAAATCGAATTGGGGGTTTGTGTTGATGTAAATGTGTTGTATAAATGGGGTTTAGTTATTTATATGTTTGGTAAATCATAATTCGATTAGGATTTGAAGTTGGTTGTGTTTTGTTTCATTGATTTGATTAATTCAGTGGCTGATAATTACTGTCGAGATAGCTGCTAATAAAATGATGATTGTTTACATGTAATTACATGACTTTGGATGAATTCAGCTAATAGGAAAAGCTTGGCAGAACATGTGATTAATTCCTATAAGGTATTGTTCTCCTATCATACACTTATTTTGGATTTCAAAAGGGTTGATAATAGGGTAATTGAAAGGGTAATTGGCATGTATTGTAATTGGAATTGTAACTGGATGTATTGTAGTTATAATCGGCATGTATAAGTTTATTTTTGTACTCATAATAGGCATGTATAATGGGAATGGATAATTGGCATGAACTGATGGTAATTGAATTGTGTTGTTGCAGTGATTGTGTTATGTGAATTGTGTTTTGAATTGAATTTATTTGGCATGACTTGGTTGTGTACGTGAGCTTTAATTGAACTTGTTTATAATTGAACTGTATTTGCTTGAAATGATGTTAATTTAATTATGTTGCCATTAGTTGTGTTAATTGAATTGTGTTTTGTATTGATTTGATTTGCCTTGAGTTAATTGAGTACTTGAGCTTTAAATTAACCCCCCAACTACATTCATAATGTCATGAATTTAATTTAAACCACCAAATAAATTTAAAAACTTAAACAAAATTGTAAATGGTAAAAAAAATTTAGTATATATAACAACAAACTCGAGTAAGAAGTGAAGCATATTCTCTTCTTACTCTTAAGCTCTGTCTTCTGTTCTTCTTTCTCTTTCCCTTCTCTGTTTCAAGTCCTCGGGTTCTTCTTTTTCTTTCTCTTTCTCTTCTTCTTTTTCTTTCTCTTCTTCTTTTTCTTTCCTAATCTTCTTCATGGAATCCTTCTATGGTTCTAATCAACCATTACTGAACCTTTTAAATAGTCAAGGTAGCCCTCCTTTTTCAAACAGCCAAATACATCTAAGCCAACTGAACCCAAGAAAGTCACCGACCCCCACCAACTTCCAACCTTTCTAAGAAGAGAAAGTTGTGGAGTCCGACACACGATGTCATTCTCTGCTCAGCTTGGTTGAACACTAGCAAAGATGCTATTGTTGCCAACGAGCAGAGGAATGCCACATTCTGGGATCGTGTGACGGACTACTTCAATGTGTGTCCTGAAATAAAAGCAAGTGAGCGTAGAGGTTGAGTGACTTGTAAGTCTAGGTGGGCGAAAATAAATGAGGGGGTTAGTAAATTCGTTGGTCCTTATGAAGCAGCAACGAGAAACAAGCGGAGTGGCGAGAACGATGACAATATTAAGAGCAATGCGTTAAAAATTTACCAACATGATAACAAAAAACCTTTTACTCTAGAGCATGCTTGGTTAGAGCTGAGAAATGAGCAGAAATGGTGCGCCACACTTGCTGGAAACATTTCTGCGAGTTCAAAGAGGAAGATAGTTGAAGATGAGGATGTTACTTCCACGCCAGTAGATGATGTTAAGGAGGAAATACCCATAGGTGTTAAGGCGTCAAAGCGTAAAACCAATAAGAAGACACGAACTGAAAAATCAGGATCAGATTTTAGTAATAGTGCCCTTGAAGCATATAATTCAATGTTTTCGCTAAAAGAGAAAGAAGTGGCTATGAAAAAGGAAGTTACCAATAGAAGTATGCTAGATAGTCTTCTTGCGAAGACTACACTAACTGAGCTTGAGATAAAACTAAAGGATAAATTGATTCCCCAAATACTGGATGAATAAGCTTTGTGTGTTAAATGTGTGTGATGTAATATATTTCAATCTGTCTTTGTGTGTTTAATCTTTTGTTGTTCTGAATTTCATGTAATATATTAGGTTATGTCTTTGGACTGTTTAAAATATGTTGTAAAATATAAATTGTAATCGGTTTATTGTGATATATATTTCTGTTTTCATGACATGTGTATTTCGTTGCAAATTCTTGAATAATGTCATCTCCCACTGTGTTTTGATTAGTCATAGTTAACAAGTTTTCCGTTTATTTGGGTTTGAATAATTGTTCGTTTTCTTGTTGAATACAGGTACGAGATCATGGCAGAAAACTTCTGGAAACACTTGATGCACTTCCAAGCTTTACCTAAATGTTCGGGTTCTAGTTTGGTATGTTGAAGTGATCTGATTCCGCATTACATAAGTTTTGGAATTAGATAGGTATTAGATACTTATCTGGTTGTTCTATTCTTTGGTGCAGTTTATATCTGGGAACACATTTAAAGGAACCATTCTTTGATGCAGTTTTCCTCTGCGGTTACTTCATAGAAGTTAAGTCTTTCTTCTGCTTGTTTGTTGTATTATAATAGGGACTCGCAAGTTCTTCTTCTCAGCTGGTTCAGTTAGTTTAGTTCTGAATATTGCAACAGAACCGGCTGAGAAGAAGAATTTGGGAGTCCCTATTTCAGTTCTGAATATTGGTTCATTTACTTATATTATTTCAGTTTTGGTAGCAGGTGTTACGGATGGATAAGGAAACACAGTCCCTTATCAATAGCTCCAATTCAATTCAGAGGTAGATTATATAAGTTAAGTCTTCCTATGCATTGCGGTTACAATAAATCTGATAGGTTTTAGATATCTGATAGGTAATTCTCAAACATTTGCGAACATTGTGTCTGAAAATTTGATCAGAGACAGAAAACTGGTTAATTCTCAGGCACAATGTCGCAAATGTCTGAGAATTATCACCATTCGGTTTGTATTTCCTTTGCAAATTCTCACAGGTCCGACACTGATACATAGATGCACTTGCTTATTTGTTCATTCGTTTGAGTTTGGTTATATATGATTGAGTATGTGTTTGTTGCAGGTTGAGGACCAGTTTCTGGTATGAAAAGAAGACAAGATTCGATCCAGTTTGGTTTCAAGTGACACAGAGGAAGCAGAGAGTACTTGTAAATTTGTGCAATAGGGTGACTCATTTCTGAGTCATGTTTGTATAGGCTGACTCTTTTGTGATGTAGGCTGACTCATTTCAGTGTCATTTGTGAGTCATGTGACATATACTTCCAAAATGTATTAAGCATGTGTAATAGTCAGAATAATAATAGTTCACATTTTCATTCTTATATAATGTGCATATTCAGAATTACAATAACTCACACATTTCTTCATTACAAACTCTCACAAAAAATTCCTCATTCTCTCTCATAACTCTCGCATTTTGTAATGGATCGACATTTTGATCGATTTTTGATCAATATCTTGATCAAGAAATGAATGCAATATCCGATCGACTATTATAGCAAACATACGAGAATATTTCAACTCGTTTAGAACACAGTCAACATCCACCGAACCCGGAGAGAAGAAGAGCTTATATTGAACGGAACCGCGAAGAATGACACATCAACCTGTGGAACGATTATTTTTCCGATAATCCGACTTACTCTGCTCAAATGTTTCGCCGACGTTTTAGAATGAACAAGCATTTGTTCATTCGTATTGTTCATCGACTTTCGACTGAATATCCATTCTTTCAACAAAGACAAGATGCTTTAGGGAGGAATGGCCTCATGGCACTTCAAAAGTCAACTGCCGCAATTCGCATGATGGCATACGGTTGTGCAGCTGATGCGGTTGACGAATATCTCCGACTTGGTCAAAGCACATCACTTTCTTGTTTGGAAAATTTTGTGGAAGGAATCATAAATTCATTTGGGGAGGAATACCTCAGAAAACCCACACCGGAGGATCTTCAACGACTACTTGATATTGGAGAGGTACGCGGATTTATCGGGATGCTAGGAAGCATTGATTGTATGCATTGCGAGTGGAAGAATTGTCCAACCGCTTGGAAAGGACAATATTCACGTGGTTCTGGAAAGCCAACAATCGTATTAGAGGGAGTCGCTTCACAAGATCTCTGGATATGGCACGCATTTTTTGGACCTCCAGGTACATTAAATGATATAAATGTTCTAGATCGGTCACCGGTCTTTAATGATATAATACAAGGTAAAGCTCCAAAAGTTAGATACATTGTCAAGGGGAACGAGTATCGCTTGAGTTATTATCTTACAGATGGGATTTATCCAAAATGGGCCACTTTTATTCAATCTATTCTACTTTCACAAGGAGAGAAAACGTCTTTATTTGCTACACACCAAGAAGCTGCGCGTAAAGATGTCGAGAGAGCTTTTGGCGTCTTGCAAGCTCGATTTGCAATAGTAAAAAACCCAGCTCGTTTTTGGGATAAGGAAAAAGTGGGAAAGATAATGTGAGCGTGTATCATATTGCACAATATGATAGTAGAAGACGAACGGGATGGGTATAATCTGTCGGACATTTCAGAATTCACACAACACCAATCAAGCCAAACTTCAGAGGTCGATTACACATATTACACAAATATGCCTTCAAATCTCACCAATATTATGAGCAATCGAATCAGAGTTCANAATATGCTTTCAAATCTCACCAATTTGATGAGCAATCGAATCCGAGTTCGGGATAATGCAATACACCATCAATTGAAAGCAGATTTGGTTGAGAATATTTGGATGAAGTTCGGCACGAATCATGAGTAGAATTAAGCGTTTTTACCCTGTTTAATAAGTACTTCTTTTTAATAATATGTTTTTATTGATTTTTAAAAATAACTATATGTTATATGTTATGAAATTAATTATAAGTTTAGAGTATTTAAAATAAATTTTATTTTATTTATTTATTTTTTAATTAAAAATAATAATATTATTTTAATCTTAAGAATCCTCATATTAGTTTTACCATTGGAGCCCTCTTTCTAATCTAAAATCACAAAGTTCCTTAAACAAATCCTTACCATTATTTTTCATTTATTTAATGTCAAGAACCTCATTAGAGCATCTTTAGTGGTAGAAACTCAATTAGGAGTTCTTGAGAATAAAATAATAATAGATTAATATTATATTAATTTTTTGGTTTAAGATACTTTTACAAAAGTTCTTAATGAAGATACATTCTTCATTAATCTAAGATACTCAAAATATTTTTGTTAATACTAAGATACTCTTATTTTAGAGCATTGAATATGGTCTTAGTTTATTTTGTTTCAATCCTTTAGTTTTATTTTTCACCTAGAACTATTTATACATATCATAATTGATAGTTTTAGTTTGAGAAAATCTCTTATCTTCCTAATTATTCTGATTAGTTTGAATTTGTCTCACTTCTTATATAATTCAACTCTTTCAACTTCCTTTCTTAGAATCAGTCAAAAACTTATTTCCCTTCGCCCCTATTTCCCTCGAGCATCATCATCTATCGGTGAGTTAAACTCAGAGGATTACTTATCGGCGGAAAGGCTTTCTACTCAAGGAAGTTCTTACAATTTCCATGTCCACTTCGACATCTAATTGCTTCCAACACTGGCGTCAAATTCGCGAGTTATGAGATTAGTTTGTCTGATGTTGTGGTCCTTCCTTCGTTTTTGCTAAGCAATCAGGTATGAATCGTAATCGTTTCGACATTTCAAGTTTTCTCTTTTAAGGATTGATAATAAAAGTTTTTGCAAAAATGAATTACAAAGAGGATGTTCTGGAATCCAGCGAGCGGAAGGGTCTCAANAGCAATCAGGTATGAATCGTAATCGTTTCGACATTTCAAGTTTTCTCTTTTAAGGATTAATAATAAAAGTTTTTGCAAAAATGAATTACAAAGAGGATGTTCTGGAATCCAGCGAGCGGAAGGGTCTCAGATTATTTGATCCAGAAGCTGTACACTTTTCAGTTTATATAACTCATTGTTCTTTTCTGGTTATGGAACTCTCAGGCTACTCTGATGTCTGCAGGTTTTGTTCGATCACTGCACGGGATTCCGATTATAGCAACTGGTGGTATTTCGAGTTCTGGTCTGATATATTTTCTTAAATTAGGTAATCCCTCTGGCTCATTTCCTTTTCTTTTGGATTTTGTTGTTACACCATGTTTTGCTTTTCCAAATCTTTGGAATCTGAACGAGAAGATAGCTAAATAGTCCATATTATTTATAACACTCAACTGCCAACTCTCTTGACTCCCAAATGAAAGACAAGTTGTTTATTGAGCTTTAAAGAAATGGGTTGTTTGGGAGATTGAATTTCCCATTATTGCTACAGCTAAATCTTTGCAAAAATTATGTCAAGTAAGTTGTACGACTTATGTCAAGTGCGAGTTTTGCTGTAAATGGTGTCACGAGTTGACTGGTGTAGTGAAAAACTCAGGTTTCAGAGTGGATGTTAAGCAAAGGCCAAGTCGCTACAATGGGAACATACGATATACCCTCTTATTAGGATTTGATATGGATCAAAGGCTGAAGAGGCTGAAACGTTATGGAACATGATTCTGCACACACATACAAGATCCATTCCAAGACGTTTGTTTGCTAGAATGAGGGCTCTGTATGCTCACCATACCCTTCAAGCGAAGGTTATCGAGGTAAATAAATTGTCTTTCTTGTTACGTTATACTAACTATTCACTCTTTGCAAGAAGTATGACTTGATTTTTGACTCATTTTCTATCTGTTTTCCTTTTCAGGTGTTTGGAGTGATGGAAGAATTGAATGTGAGGCAATAAGAAGATACATCAAGGAGAGTGGCACGTTCTTTTAGGGAATTCAGTCAAGAAGAGAAGTGGAATCTGATCCTTAGATGGTGAAAGGATTAGAGTCAAAAAATATTAATAAGATGGAGGTTGATTTTATTCACTCACATATAGACCTATATTTGTATATGTAACCCCCCAAAAGTTTTCTAATGATCGTAATTCCTAACTATGAATTCATCAAGATGGTAAAAAGAAGCTCAAATATCTTATCTTTTCTTGACAAAACAATTGAATTGTCAGTGTTCAAATGTGGTTCATGTTGTAGATCTGATCAATTTTAATGTTCTTTTTAATTCGAAAGATCTTGATTTGATTTAGAATACAACATATACGTTTTAACTAACTTGTTGTTGTAAAGGCCCACAAGATCATATTTCAAACTTATGAGTCTGACTTCAAACCTCACCCCCACATTATGACAACAAAATTAATTTATAATTGTTTATAGATCCACTTTATCCTCAATACTTACCACCCCTAATCCAAGTTTGTTTTTATTTACGCTTTTGGTGGCTACTTAGTACAAAAAGATTGAATCTTTTTGGATTAATGCTTCACCATTTGTTATGATTCATGACTCTCAGTTTTGACAAAAGAATGAGTAATCAAACGATGATTGGAGGGTTTTTGACGAAAAGTTCATTATGGATGCGAAATCTCTTTCTTTAAAGCTCAAGTTAATGGATAATTCAAAGTAAGTGAATGGACAGTGGGACACACTTGTAAGTTGTAATTTATGTTGTTGTTTTGATACTGGCTCAAGTGCTTCATATACTATGATATTTTTTCCTTTTTATCCCATTTTGCTCATCTCATGTTCTATGTTTCAAATATCTTATGTAGAATAGTCATGTTCGTTTGGCAATCGCTAGCGATAGCGATAGATTCATGTTCGTTTAGCTATCGCTGAGTCAGCGANCTGAAAAGGCCAACGATCGATCGCTAGTCGCTATCGCTAGCGACTCCCAAACGAACAAACCCAGCGATTCTTTCATATTTATTAAAATTAAAAATTAAATTAAATATAAATAAAAGTTATATTAATATCAAATTAATATCAAAATTAAATTTAAAATT
>OVAO01003103.1:0-11675 GCA_900406285.1 Biscutella auriculata | reverse complement strand
TGATGTCAAATGTATTGATGTTGGTTTTTTGTACCAAAACACACTACTTGAAACTCTCTGTATTGTTTTCTTTTTCCAAACAATTTTATATATGCATATATGAGACATTAATTGCAAGTTGCAATCAAGCTATATCATAATCTGTTTGTACTAAAAACACTACTTGAAAGCTGATTAAATAGGTTATTTGATACGATAATTAGAACCATTTCAAACTTATAATCTGTTTAGATCTATTTAAAACATCCGACCAAGCAATAAAGTAGTTGTCACAAGCTTTCCATTGGTCTCTGACAAGAACAATAAGACCAAGAATGTTTTAACAATGAGGACCATCTTCATCTTTGATTTTAATATCATCATCTTCTCCAAACTGGATACAAACATCTATCTGGGAATACTGCCATAGAAAGCAATATTGCTGTTAAAGTTTTTGTTGGATAAAGTTGAAGGAAGAGAGGAGACAAAGTTTGTTTAACCTCTGTTCTATGTTCAAGTTAAGTGGTATGAAATTAACAATTGCATACTCTCCCACCTAATAAACCCCATTCCATAGAAAAATGCATAAACCAAATCAAAGTTACTTGTTTTCCTTATCATTATTATCAGAGAGAAAAGTATCAAACTATTCCAACTCAATCAAAGATTTGTTCAATTTTGCAAACTGAGGATCCATCCTTTGGTTTAGCTTTGCCAACAATGTCTGAGGCTCCGGTTTCCAAGAAGCTAAAGTCATGAGCAACTTTATTAATCTAGAAACCGTAACAAAGAATAAAAAAAAAAACAAAGTGAAGAATAGGAATGAATCCATACTCATCAAGGTTGCTTTTATCTTGCAAGAAGTCAATCTATGAGAGGATGTTAACATGTGGTAATTCAAGCTGAATCATTGCAGAGAGAAGAAGACATGCATCCGCTGATAAACTTGGTTACATCTGTTATAAACTGATCAAAGAAATTTAATCTTTTGTCAACACAAAGATGGTTCACTATAAAATAAGAGTAAGTCGACTGATAGATCCAAAACACAAAGAAAAAACATTTAGGCCATGTAATCCAACATCCATATGTTGTTCATTTTTCTATTTGTATTCAACATCCAGATGTTGTATCTATATGTTGTTCATTTTTATATCCGCATTCAACATCTAGATATTACATGTTCGTTTCTTCTTTTCTAACATCCAAACGTTACTAATATAATTTCTTGTTTTTCAAAAAAAAATATGATTTCGCGTTTTCCGTAAACAACATGATCCGTGGTTTTAGAAAAAATCACGATGCAACGTTTTTGGAAAAAAAACACGATTCCATTTAAAGAAAAAAACATTATTCAATTTTTTAGAAAAGCAGTTTTTTCCGAAAAGTCGGTTCTCCGAAAGGCCGTTTCTTTTGAAAAGCCGTTTTGTTCTAAAAGCCATTTTTTCGTGAAAGCCATTTTCCGAAAAATCATTTTTTCCTAAAAGTCGTTTCATTTGAAAAGACGTTTCTTCCGAAAAGCATTTTTCCGAAAAGATTTTTTTCGAAAAGCTTTTTTTGAAAAGTCATCTTTTAAAAGCCATTTTTCCTAAAAGTCGTGATTCTGCGTTTTTCTTGAAAAGAGCGATTCCGCGTTTTTTCTTCGAAAAGCCGAGATTCTGCATTTTTCCCGAAAAGCTACGATTCCACGTTTTCCTTGAAAATCCGTGATTCCGCATTTTTCTGAAAAGTCGGAATTCTAAGATTATGCATTTTTAAAAGCCGCGATTCCGCGTTTTTTCGAAAAGTGAATCATGTTTTTTCCGAAAAGTCACAATTCTGCATTTTCCCAAAAAATCGTGATTTCGTGGGTTTTCCCGAAAAACCAACGTTTCCACGTTTTTCCCGAGAAACCACGATTCCACGTTATTTCTCGAAAACCACGATTCCACGTTTTCTCTCGAAAACCACAATTCCACGTTTTTTCACAAAAACCATGATTCCACGTTTTTCTCGAATAACACCGATCTGCGTTTTTTCCCAAAAAACCACGATTCCATATTTTTCATTAAAAGCCGCGATTCTGTTTTTTTCTTGAAAAGTCGTGATTCTGCGATTTGATTCTATGTTTTTCTCGGAAAGTCGCGATTCCACATTTTTCTCGAAAGACCGTGATTCCACATTTATTCTGAAAACCGCTATTATGAGAAGAATTAGAACAGCATGAAAGACATATCTCATTCAGCTTCAGTTATAGCTCAAACCTCAAACATTTGCTGGAAATTCTAGGCCTTAATCTCCAATAAAATAATATTCTCACTGTGCATACTACTATTCAAGAGAATCAAGAGGTGGAACAATTTAAAGACAAGTTGAAGATATCCCCCTTGATCATGAGGGAGACATAGAAACTGAATATGATGATACAATACTTACAGATAAAATACAAGTAGATCATAATCAATGTGTAATCCAAGAAAAACAATTTTTGTTAAGAAGAAGCACAATGATACACAATCCTTCACATTGGACAAAGATAAAGATGTATTACAACAATCAAGTTGTTGCTCATCCTATCCAAGTAGTATGTTCTCTTGCCCATATACCAGTTGATCATCAAGCATTCTTTGTAAAGGTTGAGTTAGAACATATCCCAAAAAATTATGAAGAGGCCAAGGAAAGCAAGCAATGAAGAAATGCAGTTATAGAAGATATAGGGGATATGAAACACAATTATACATGAGATGAAGCAGACCATCCACCCAAAAAAGGTTATAAGCTCGAAATGGGTCTTCACTATCAAATAAAGATTGATTGGTGGCACAAGACTTCACACAAACATATTGAGAAGATTACATAAATACTTTTGCTCTAGTGACTAAAATCCATACGGTAAGAATGATACTTTTCTTGGCTACTAACGTATCTTGGGAATTATAGCAGATAGATGTTAAGAATGCATTTCTTTAAGGCGAGCTAGAGGATGAAGTCTATACGAATCCCACATCTGGACTTGAAGACACCATTACCTCGGAAGGTTTTGCGGCTAAGAAAGGCTATATATGGATTAAGGCAATCTTCAAGAACTTGGTACCATAAACTAAATTCAACTGTTACGATATGCACAAGCGTGCATATTAATTCTCATTATTCTAGTCTTTGTATTTAAGGAATATTTCATTGATCATATGCTCTGGTTAAGGAAACACTCTTTGTATAAACTTTGAGTCTTGGACTCTGTAATAAACCAAGAAGAAGATAGTCGAGTCCCAACTCCTGGTCTTGATAGTAGGATTGACGGAGTCAATTTCTTGGCACAGTCAGTTCCTATACATCGGAATACAAGTGATCGAGTGTATTCCAATGTTTTTTGCAAAAGCTATGGTAGAACATGCCACACAACAGAGCAGTGCTTTCGTAATGTTGGTTATCCGCCATGGTGGGGCGACCGCTCTAGACACACCGATCATGGCCAACAGCGTGCTCCTGCACCAGTCCACACCGTTGTTGTACACGGAGCAACTTCAATGCATCACGTTGCTGATGGTCAAGCCGATCGTATAGGCTTAAGCGGCCTTTACAATACTCGATGAAAAGGACTTATAGCAATGCTTGCTGAATGTTCTGCTGCTCCATCTTCTCGTCTCTCAGGTACTTGTTTCTCCCAAAACTGGATTTTGACACAACCTCTATTCTTATAAAATTGCCTGATGGAAGGATCAGTATATCGACACAGACAGGTTTAGTGGTTCTTGGTGATGAATTGAAATTGCAGAATGTAATCTACGTAGCACGGTTGCAGTGTCATTTAATATCAGTTTCGCAGCTTGCTCGCGATAGAAAATTTGTTCTCCAGATCATTGATCAGTTATGTATTGTTCAGGAAAACATCACGAAGATCCTGATTGGGGCAGGTGAAGAATCAAATGGTTTGTACTTTTTCAGAGATATGGAAGTGGTTGGTGCGTTGCAGAGTTCTATGAGCATGTGGCCTCAACGTCTTGGTCACCCTTTCTCTAAAGCAGTAGCAAAACTTCAGATTTACGGTTTTGATCATTTCAGTAGCAACTCTTGTGAGATTTGTATTCGAGCAAAGCAAACTCGCGATGTTTTCCCTTTAAGCAACAATAAAACTACGAAACCTTTTGAGTTAGTTCACTGCGACTTATGGGGTCCTTATCGTACTGTTAGCATGTGTGGATCTCGTTATTTTCTCACTATATTGGATGATTATACACGAGCCTTATGGATTTATCTTCTTCCATCAAAACTTGAGGCTCCTACATCACTCAAAACTTACATCGCCCTCATCGAATGCCAATTTGATACAAAGATTCGCACTATTCGAAGTGATAATGGGTCTGAATTTATCACCTTGACTCAGTTTTTTCGCGATAAGGGTATAATCCACGAAACATCATGTGTTGCAACACCTCAACAGAATGGTAGGATTGAACGAAAACACCGCCAAATTCTCAATGTTGCATGTGCACTCAGATTTCAGACTCATCTGCCTGTCGATTTTTGGAGCCATTGTGTTCTTACAACTTGTTATCTTTTTAACCGAACTCCATAAGATCTTCTTCAAGGAAAAACACTATTTCAGTGTGCTATATGACAGGCCACCACCATTGGATCATATCAGATTTTTCGGTTCATTGTGCTATGTACACAATCGCACTCACGGTGGAGATAAATTTGCTCCGCGCAGCACTCATTGCATATTTCTCGGATACCCATTTGGTAAGAAGGGATGAAGAGTTTTTGATCCCCTCACTGGTCAAATTTTCATCTCTCGGGATGTTCTCTTTTGCGAAACTGAAATCCCATTCGCCAACACTGAACCTATACCACCTCTGTTTGTTAACTCACCGATCATTCTCTATGAAGAGGACAATGAATTTGCTCCCACACATATACCCGTCGGAGTTACTCAAGAGGTTCATGCACCTTCACATAACCCTGAATCACTTTAGCTCTCTGATCGAGTTGACTCTGCATCTGAAACAGAGGACGTGGTATCTTTTACGGCTGTTTCAAAACATCATCTCTCTCCCGATCTAAATCCTGAAACCAAAATTGCTACGTCACCAGAGATTGAGTCTGAAGCTGTTCTCTGTCGAGGTTGTCAAAATCGAGCTCCTCCACAAAAACGATCAATGATTATGTTGTTAAAGTTTTCGAAACAAATATTTTGTACCCGATCAACAATTTCACAACGATAGACAGATTCTCATCCTTTCATAAAGCTTACATACATGTTATTACATCAACAATCGAACCACAACATTACTCTCAAGCGATGGATGATCCTCGTTGGCAAGATGCCATGAAAGATGAAGTAATGGCCATGAAAGATAATGATACATGGATTGTGGCAACATTGCTTGATGGTAAGAAAATTGTAGGTTGTAAGTGGGTGTATCGCATCAAGCACAATTCAGAAGGAACGATTGAGCGATATAAAGCTCGCATTATGGTTCTTGGTAACAATCAGACTGAAGCAGATGTTACTGGTGAGACTTTTGCTCCTATCGCAAAAATGACAACGGTTCGATGTTTTTTGGAAGTCTCGGCCGCTTTGAATTGGGAAATTTTTTAAATGGATGTTCACAATGCGTTTTTTCATGGAGATTTACATGAGGAAGTCTACATGAAGCTACCTCCTGGTTTTAAATCTGATGACAAGACTAAGGTTCTGAGACTTCAAAAGTCATTGTATGGGCTCCGACAAGCACCGCGATGCTTGTTTGACAAGCTTTCTAACTAAATGGTGTTCAGCAGGCAATACCAGATCACTCTCTGTTCACCTACACAAAGATGGTAATCGGATTCATGTACTTGTGTATGTCGATGACTTGATAATAAGTGGCAATTCAGGTTCGTTCGTTAAGATGTTCAAGGATTATCTTAGCTCCTGATGACAAAAAAAATAAAATAATCTTAACTCCTACTTCAAGATGAAATACTTGGGAGTTCTCAAATACTTCTTAGGCATTGAACTTGCTCGCAGTGCCTCAGGAATTTACATCTGTAGAGAAAATACGCGCTCGATATAATCTCTGAAATTGGTCTTCTTGGAGCTAAACTTGTCAATTTTCCAATCAAACAGAATCATCGCCTGGCTCTAATTGAGAGTGAGCTTATGTCTGATCCTGGTATGTATCGCATATTAGTTGGAACATTTATTTACCGGAGCTATCATATTCTATTCACGTCCTATCTCAATTTCCCCAACAACCGACGATGACACACTAGAATGTTGCTCTTCGTGTTGTCCGGTACTTCAAGAAGAATCCGAGACAGGGAATTTTGCTTCGGTCTGACTCTCCTCTCACTCACCACTTGGTGTGATTTTAACTGGGCGGTTGTCCTCTCACTTGTCGTTCTCTTACGGGATGGTTTATACAACTCGAACAGTCTCCAATGTCCTGGAAAACGAAACAGCAACCAACGGTCTCACTCTCATCTGCCAAAGCCGAATACAGAGTGAAACATTTCACGTTGAAAACGGTACTCTGGCTTAAACATCTTCTTCAGTCGTTCGAAGTTACTCTTGATGACCTGATTCCCTTGCATTGTGATAGTCTATCCGCTATTCATCTTACGGTAAATCCGGTGTTCCATGAACGGACCAAGCATATTGAGAATAAGTGTCATTTCATTCGGGACAAGATTATTGAAGGTGTTATCTCTCCCACACACGTTTCTACAACAACTCAACTAGCGAATATTCTTACAAAACCCCTTGGTTGTGCTGCTTTCAAAGATTTTTTATTCAAGTTGAGTATTCTTGATCTCCAGAAAAAAAAAATTTGAAGCGAAGTTCTATTCTATATACCAAATAATAAAATTTTGCAGCAATATCTACTTTTATATATTTTATCCTTGTGAATTATAGCTTGTATAAAGTTTGGAGAACATTAGTATACTGAACTGGTAAAATTTGCATTTGCATGATAAAAAATAAATCTTTCATGAACTAAATATTTTATAGATAAAATCTCACATGACATGAATTCTTTTAGAGTAACCATAACAACCATTAACAGTCCACTATGTACCTAATACCTTTTTATATATATGTATTTACATCAATGAGCTGTTTTTGTCGACTCACATGATATAATAAGATTATTTTAAGAAAATAGTACATCTTTTTTTTCACTTATAGTTTATTAATTAAAAGATGAGATTTTACAACCGAAACTATAACCGAAATAAATATAAAGATGACGGATACAAAATATCCCCATAAAAAAATAGTACATCTATATAATATTTATTTGTCATGACCTATATTTATAATTAGGAAAATTCCACCACACGGCAGCCTTTAATTCCTCCTTTGGTTCCTCTTAGTGTCAATTTTGAATTGATTTATTTGATGACTATTTTATCTTTAATATTAACTAATTTATAAATATGGATTTAAAAAAAAATGGATTACCAAAAAAATGAGGAATTCAGTAAAAATGCAAAATCTTATGATTTCTTGAAAAATAGGATTTCGAGAAAAATGGATTTCGGGAAAATACAGAATTTTTTCGGGAAATAAAAGATTTTAGGAAAAACACAGATTTCGGAAAAACGTGGATTTTTAGAAAAACGCCGATTTAAAAAAAACACGGATTTTCGGAAAAACTCAGATTTCCAGAAAAACGCGGATTTCGGGAAAAACTCTGATTTTCGAAAAAAACTCGAATTTCCAGAAGTTTTTGCGGAAATCCGGAAGACGCGGATTTCCAGTAAAGCTCGGATAAAACTCGGATTTTTGGAAATGCGTGAATTTCCGGAAGAACGCAGATTTCAGGGAAAATGCAGATTTCCGAGAAACGTGGATTTCCGGACAAACTCGGATTTCAAAAAAATGCGGATTTCCGGAAAATTGAGATTTCCGAAAAAACTCGAATCTTTGGAAAAATACGGATTTCCGGAAAAACTCGGATTTCTGGAAAAATGCGGATTTCCGAAGAAACTCGGATTTAGTGTTTTTCCTGAAAACACTGATTTCGGGAAAAACGGATTTCTAAAAAAACCCGGATTTCGTGAATAACGCGTATTATCGGAAAAATGCGGATATCCAGAAAAACGCAAAATTTCCAGAAAACGTGAATCCCGGATTTTCTTGGGAAATCGGGATTTCACGTTTTGTGGAAATTTCGCTTGTCTAGAAATCCACGTTTTTCTGGTAATCCGCATTTATCCCCAAATCAGATTTTCCCGAAATCCACATTTTCTGAGAAATCTGTGTTTTTCGGAAATCAGAAGTTTTTCCGTAAATCCGCGTTTTTCCCGAAATTAGCGTTTTTCGGGAATCTGCTTTTTCCCGAAATCTGAGTTTTTCCGGGAATCCACGTTTTTCTGAAAATCCGAGTCTTTCGGGAAATTCGAGATTTTTTGGGAAATCCACGTTCTTTCTGAAATCAGCGATTTTTTGGAAATCTAAGTTTTTCCAAAATTCACGTATTTCTAGAAATCCGAGTTTTTACTGGAAATCCGCATTTTTCAGAACTCCGAGTTTCTCCCTAAATCTCTGTTTTTCTGGAAAAATGTTTTTTCCGAAAATCCGTCTTTTTTTGGAAATCCGCGTTTTTCTGGAAATCCACGTTTTTTCTCGAATTCTATCTTTTCCTAAAATTCGCGTTTTTCGGAAATTTGTCTTTTTCTCGGAATCTGCGTTTTTCCCGAAATCCACGTTTTTCCAGAAATCTACATTTTTCAAGAAATCCTGGAATTTTACATTTTTACTGAAATCTGAGTATTTATTGAAATTCGCGTTTTTCCAGTAATCTGCATTTTTCATGAAATCCGAGTTTTTCCGGAAATCCGAATTGGTCTAGAAATTCGCAATTTTTCGGAAATCCGAAAAATCACAAAATCCCATGAATTAACCTGCTGCCCACAAATTCAGGGGCAAAATCGTCAATTTTTTTTTTTTTGACAAATGCTATAAATTTCACTAAATTGGTGTAATGTTGAAAAGTGACTCAAAATGTGCTCTATTTCAAAATTAATTATATTTTACAATTTTCCCTTATAATTTAGACTAATAATAATTAAATTAAACAGTCAACTATATAGGTAGTACGTCTTATTTTATGTTAGTATTTATATCATTAGCTGGTTTTGTCGGCCACTCTTGGACAAAAAAATGAATCATTTATATTTTCAAAAGTCAAAGGTTTAGGAAAGACAAGAAAAATTATACAAGTGCACACTTTCATGAAATCTAAACCGCAAAAGAAAAACTCTTCTGCTTTTGAGATTGCATTATGACATTGTCATTCCACAAAGCTAATATGACAAATAAGGTAGAGATGCCTTGTCTCGGCCATTTTTTATCAAGAATGATCTTTGGTGTCGGAGATAAACCAATTTGTGATGGTTGCGGTGGATCAGATGGAGATGGTATTGCCTGCAAGATCTGTAACTTACAGGCGCATGAAGAATGCATCGAGTGGTCACTCAAATTTGCCGGTCACTCTAAACACCATCTCAAGAAGGTATCTCCCGGAGAACTCAACTACACTGATGGCCAATGTCATTTTTGTAGATTCGTTCCAACGAAAGATTTCTATCATTGTTCCACTTGCAACTTTAGCATCGATGAATATTGTAAGCGCAATCAACAAGATTCTGTTTTTAATCTGAAGAGTCACGAGCATCCGTTCATGCTCTTGCCACGAGAGATTACATTCACTTGTAATGCATGTGGGTTGTTTGGGGAGCGTAATCCTTTTATATGCATTAAATGCAATCTAATGATCCATAGAGATTGTATTGATCTACCTCGAGTCATAAACATCAATCGTCATGATCATCGCATTTATCTAACCAATCATCTCGGTCGTGGAAACTGGGAGTTATGTGGAGTTTGTCGCAAGAAGATAGATTGGAATTTTGGAGGTTACTCTTGCAAGCGGTGTCCTGTTTATGCTGTTCATTCAAAATGTGCAACAAACTTCAGAGTATGGGATATGAAAGAACTCGAAGATGAACCTGAAGAAGAAGAAGAAATCTTGGATCCATACAAGATGATAGATGGTGAAAAAGAAATCGTTCATTTTAGTCATGACCAACATATTCTAAGACTTGATGAGGATAATGTCGCGGATTTTGGAAAGATCCGCTGTGATGCTTGTAGCCTCCCCATCAACGACGGTCCATTCTACAAATGCATACAATGTGATTACTTACTTCATAAGGTGTGTGCCAATCTTCCTCGAAGGAAAAGACATGTGTTGCACACACATAAGCTTAATCTACAGGTTGACGATGAAAACTTGTTCTATTGTCGCACTTGTTGTCAATACTCTGAAGGTTTCAGGTATATATACAAGAAGCAGCACTATGATGATTTGAAGGAATATTCTAATTTGAAACCGATCACATTAGATGTACGATGTGGTTCCATTTCTGAACCTTTTCAGCACGAATTGCACAAGCATCCATTGTACTTCACTTTGGAGGAGTCCAAAACTTGTGTCGCATGTGGTGTACACTCAAATAATGTCTTAAGCTGTACTCTCTGTGATTTTGCTTTAGACATAAAGTGTGCAACTTTACCAACTAAGGTTAAACATAGATGTGATGATCATTTTTTGTCGCTTTGTCATGGTGGTGAAAACATGACTGGTCACATGTGGTGTGATATCTGCGAGACAAGAACAGATCCAAAGGTATGGTTTTATACATGTGAAGATTGTGACGTCACTCTCCATATTAAGTGTGTTCTTGGAGATTTATACTATCTTAGGCGAAGAAAGTACAAAATCTATGGATATGAAGATAGATACGACGAACGTCAGAGACATAATATGCAAATTGCACACAAAGCCTATGCAATTGAAGTAATTTCCAACGATGGTATGACTCGACCTATATGCTACGTTTGTAAACTTCATTGCATATTCCCTGCTTTTGTGATGACTCATATGCCACATGAGTCTCTTAGGTTTTGTTCACTAACATGTCTTCTCTCAGCTATAAAATCCTATAAGCTTCAGTCTGGCTCTTCTAGCATATCTGGTTCTTGATGAAACAGGAAACCCAAAAGTTTGATTTGAATTATTCTGGAAAGAAACAAAATTGTAATTTCTTTTTCTTGTCAATTCAGATATTGGATTTTGTTGGACTTTATTTCATTATCTATTTGTTTTTTATATGACGTTACATATTGTTATTGATTGTTTTAAAAATTAGATGGATAACCCTAAAACCTAAATACCTAATAGCTTCGATTACCGATTACATAAGAGAGTTATCATGTAGCGCTAAAATTTTAGGCAAGATAAATTGTTGTACTCACTATTGAGTTGGTACCTTTCGGGTTCGACTTTTGTAATCGAAATACCATTCATTTTTTATATTCACATTCGGGATCGGGTCGGTTCGGATATGGTAATAGAGAACCGATAAAATATCAAATACTCAAATGTAACCATAAAATCTGGAAATATTCATATCCAAAAGTCTGAAAGTACTAAAATGTAACCACAAAACCTGAAAGTATTCATACAAAAATACATAAAGTACTTAAATATAACCACAAAACCCAAAAATACTCATACAAAAAAAACAAAAGTACTTAATTGTAACCACAAAACCTGAAAGTACTCAAGTATTTTTTGTTTTAGTCTAAATTAACTAAAGTTTTTAGATTATAACTTTAATTTTGGATATTTATTATTAAAATCTAGATATAATTGATATAT
>OVAO01003102.1:0-11677 GCA_900406285.1 Biscutella auriculata | reverse complement strand
AATGCCAACTAAGAAGCAAACCAAAAATCTGTCAAAATCAGAAAAGTCAAAGCAGAAGGCGTCGAAAACAAGCTTGTTGTCTGATCAGAGCTTGCCCAATAGCTCTAAAGAAGGAAGGTGATTTTGAGATAGTCCCTGCATCAGCCACAGATTCAGACTCGGACTCTGATGATGACATACATACAAAAGCAGAGATACTGGCATGTGCCAAGTAAATGCTAAGGAAGAAGCAAAGAGAAGAGATGCTTGATGATGCATACAACAAGTACATGTTTGAGGATGAAGGTTTACCGAAATGGTTTTTGGATGATGAGAAGCAACATAGACAGCCGATGAAACCTATTACGAAAGAAGAAGTCAATGCAATGAAAGCACAATTCAAGGAGATCAACGCTCGTCCAACCAAGAAAGTGGTTGAGGCCAAGGCACGGAAGAAGAGAGTTGGTGCGAAAAGATTAGAGAAAGTGAGGAAGAAGGCAAACACAATTTCAGACACATCAGATATATCAGACCGTTCAAAGGACAATATGTTACGTGATGTTTTTTGTTCATAAGAGAAGCTTGTTCAAAAGTATGAATGCTTTCTATTGAAGATATATTAGCATATATATCTTTCGATAGGTTGTTACGATTTTATTGTTAGATTTCCTTATCAAGTTAACCTAATCCCTCATGTATAAATACATCATCTAAGTCTTTAATAAAATCAAGTTCAGTTTTATCAAATCCTACATGGTATCAGAGCAGTGCTTTTGATCCTTAAACAGAGTTTTTTTTTTTTAATTATGTCCGATGATCAAAATCCAAACCCACCGGCGGGTGGTAATCAAGCTAATTCATCGACGACTGCTATCTACACTCTTCATGCTTCGGATAATCCTAGCACAGTCATCACCTCAATCTTATTGAATGGTGAAAATTATAACGAGTGGTCTCGTGAGATGCTCAATGCTCTACAAGCTAAGAGAAAATTGGCATTTATCACAGATACTCTACAAAAACCAGCAACAGATTCTCCGGACTATGACAATTGGCTCACGGTGAATTCTATGTTAGTAGGTTGGATACGGTCTTCCATCGAACCCAAGATCAGAGTAACGGTGACATATGTTCCCGATGCAAATCAACTATGGAAAGACCTAAAACAGAGATTTTCAGTTGGTAACACCGTACGAATTCATCACATAAAGACACAGATCTCATCATGCCGCCAAGATGGTCAATCGGTTTTGGACTACTTCGGTCGGCTAACGAGATTATGGGATGAATTGCAAGCTTATAAGACGTTACCAACTTGTACTTGTGCGGCGGCGAATGAGTATGCTATGGACAGAGAAGCAGAGAAGGTCCACCAATTCGTCATGGGACTCGATGAGTCAAGATTTGGAGGACTTTGCACAGCGATCATAGACCGTGACCCACTTCCTTCTATTGGCGATGTGTATCAGAAAGTGGTAAGAGAAGAACAACGCCTCGAGAGCTCTCGATTACGCGACTCACGCCAAGAAGCTGTTGGCTTTGTTGCAAAATATGGCGTTAATGATCAGAAACAAAACGAAGATCTCCACCTTCCAGACAATCCAGTGATTAAGACACGAGATCGCAATGTCTCTTGCTCACACTGTGGCCGCAACGGTCATGAAAAGAAGGAATGTTGGCAGATTGTTGGATTTCCCGAATGGTGGACCGAGCGTGGCTCAAATACAGCACGTGGACGAGGTAGAGGAGGTAGAAATTCAAACGGTGGCCGTGGGAGAGGTCAAGCAAATACAGTGCAAGCCGCACCTCAACCATCATCACCGATACCAGAATTAACCCCTGATCAATGGTTAGCGATAACAAGGATTCTTCAGAACAAACCTTCTCCTCCTCCCGATAAACTGTCCGGTAAGAATGTCCTTGGAGAAGTAATTTTGGACACAGGTGCTTCCCACCACATGACGGGAAACCTTTCCTTGTTGATCAATGTTGTGGATATTCCTGCTTGCTCGGTTGGATTCGCCGATGGTAGCACAACTTCGGCAGTTTGTATGGGAACATACCCATTGACGTCTTCAATGGCTTTGCATAATATGCTATATGTCCCAAATATGAACTGCACATTGATATCCGTTTCAAAACTTCTTAAACAAACAAGAGGTTTTGCAACATTTACTGACACAGTGTGTATTTTACAGGACCGTTCTTCGAGGACTCTGATTGGAACCGGTGAAGAACGTGATGGTGTGTACTACTTACGCGATGTTTCTCCAGCCAAGTTACATAGAGTAGATGTTGATCGAGATCATACCCTATGGCATCGACGTATGGGACACGCATCTTCTACAGCTATTTCCAAAATCGATTTTCCTTTTAAGTTTTCAAGATATTTTAGTCCGTGTGATGTTTGTTTTCAAGCTAAGCAAACTCGAGATGTCTTTCCTGATAGTCTTAATAAAACCACACAATCTTTTGAGCTTATACATTGTGATGTTTGGGGACCATATAGACAGAGATCAACCGCTGGTGCTGTTTATTTTCTCACAATCCTTGATGATTTTTCAAGAGCTGTTTGGACTTATCTACTACTTGAAAAATCGGAAGTTAAGCGGGTTTTGAAAGAGTTTTGTGCTTACACCACGAAGCAATTTGGCAAAACAGTGAGACAAATACGAACAGATAACGGGACGGAATTTACATGTCTAGCCTCATACTTCAGAGAACACGGTATAGCACATCAAATGTCATGTGTTTCAACACCGCAACAAAACGGGCGTGTAGAAAGGAAGCATAGACATATCTTAAATGTCGCGCGTGCACTAATGTTTCAGGCTAGTATGCCAATTCGATTTTGGGGTGAGGCAGTGCTAATGGCGGCTCACGTGATCAACCGAACCCCTACACCAACGATCCAAGGCAAAACTCCATATGAGCTATTACATGGCACAAAACCGGATTATAGCAAACTACGTGTCTTTGGGTCAGCTTGCTTTGTGCATCACCGTTCAAGGGATAAAGATAAATTTGGTACAAGAAGCAAGTATTGTGTCTTCGTGGGCTACGAAATTGGCAAGAAAGGATGGCGAGTTTACGACTTGGACAAGGACATATTTTTTGTATCTCGTGATGTAGTGTTTAAAGAAGATGAATTTCCTTTTGCAACCAAATCATCTCCATCCGTACCACTAACAAAACCTCATGTGTCTGATGATGACTGGATTATTCCCTCTAACCGAGTACCCGTACAAGACAGTGCTATACTAGGTGATAATGCGAACAGGGGGAGCTCCTCTTCAACTCCACCCAGCAATGAAATTTTAAGTAGTCCAAGTCCAAGTCCTTTAGAGCATCCACATGAGGCAAGCCCTTTATCCAGCCCATCTGCGCCTATAGTAACAGATACACAGGTGCTGCCCACAGTATCCGATACACAAGTGTTGCATCCACCTCCTGCTCCGACTATGCGTCCACAACGTGCCCGAAAACCTCCTGCTAAGCTCAACGATTTTGTAACGTTCAAGGCAACGGCAAAAGTAGTACACCCACACGCTCTCATTGATCCAATTACGAACTCATCAACGGTCCAAGGTAACTTACTATATCCGCTGCACAACTATGTCTCTGATGCATATTTCTCACCAAAACATCGAGCTTTCTTAGCGTCACTTACAGATCAATCCATTCCTAAACACTTCGGTGAAGCTGTCACTTCGTCTCACTGGCGTGACGCTATGAAGAAGGAAATTGATGCTTTGGAATTGAATAAGACATGGACCATTCAAGATTTACCTCCTGGAAAAGAGGCGATAGGTAGTCAGTGGGTCTATACCTTGAAGTATCATGCCGATGGCTCACTTGAACGACATAAAGCACGGCTGGTTGGCCTAGGTAATAATCAAGTAGCAGGACAAGATTATACGGACACGTTTGCACCAGTCGCAAAGATGACTACAATACGTACTCTGCTTGCTGTCGTTTCTGCTAGAAAATGGGAAGCACACCATATGGATGTTCATAATGCATTCCTACATGGTGATTTGCACGAAGAGGTTTACATGAAGTTACCTCCAGGATTTCGACATTCACATCCTAATAAGGTATGTCGTCTCCATAAATCTCTATATGGTCTACGACAGGCTCCACGTTGTTGGTTCTCCAAGCTATCCAAAGCTCTTCTTGCGGCCGGTTTTAAACAATCATATCGGGATTACTCATTATTTACATACCTCAAACAAGACGTGGAGCTAAGAGTCTTGATTTATGTTGACGACTTGGTACTAGTGTGTAATGACATCGCTACTCTCAACCGTTTCAAAGAGTACCTCAACAAATGCTTCCATATGAAGGACCTCGGCAAACTAAAGTACTTTTTAGGTCTGGAGGTTAGTCGTGGACCGGAGGGAATTTACGTCTCCCAGAGAAAGTATGCGCTAGACATCATCACGGAGACGGGTCTTCTTGCTTCTCGCCCGGTTGCCACACCATTAGAACAGAACCACAAACTAGCAACCCAACCTTCTCCGCTTCTTGATGATGCTACTAAGTATCGACGGTTAGTCGGCCGCCTCATATACTTGATAAATACACGCCCTGAGCTGAGTTATGCAGTCCATACATTGTCACAGTTTATGCAGTCTCCGACATTGTTGCAATGGGAAGCCGCCTTACGTGTAGTCCGCTACCTGAAAGGTTCACCAGGGCAAGGCATTTTTCTTCCCGCACAGACTGATCTCCGTTTGAATGCCTACTGCGATTCGGACTGGGCCACCTGCCCCATTACACGTAAGTCATTGACTGCTAATCTGGTTTATCTCGGTACTTCTCCGGTTTCGTGGAAAACCAAGAAGCAACCGACTATTTCTCACTCTTCCGCCGAGGCCGAGTATAGGTCTATGTCCGCCGTTACAAAGGAGATTCGATGGCTGCGGGGATTGCTTGAAGACATGGGCGTCTATCATCACGGACCAGCTCGTGTATATTGTGATAGTAAGGCTGCTTTGCATATCGCCTCCAACCCTGTTTTTCACGAACGCACTAAACATATAGAGGTTGACTGTCATTCGGTTCGAGATGCACTACACGAGGGATTAATCGAGACGCACCACATTACTACGGCTCTACAACCAGCTGACTTGCTCACCAAGGCATTGAGCAAGGATCACTTTCATAGCTTATTGTCCAAGTTGGGCATTCGAAATCTTCATGCATCAACTTGAGGGGGAGTATTGAAGATATATTAGCATATATATCTTTCGATAGGTTGTTACGATTTTATTGTTAGATTTCCTTATCAAGTTAACCTAATCCCTCATGTATAAATACATCATCTAAGTCTTTAATAAAATCAAGTTCAGTTTTATCAAATCCTACACTTTCTAAACCAATAAAAAAAAAACAATAAAACATTTGATTTGAATGAATTTATCACAATGAATTTTAGTCAGAGCGATAGATCAATTTTACAAATCTGACGGACGGCGATCGTCATTAACGACGACGGTGAAGGAAGTTTGATGGGAATTAGATCGCAGAATAAGAGACAACCAAAGCGATCGATGAATCAGTTATCTCATCTTACTCCTGCATCTCGCCGATTCGTTTATCGGAGGAGGATCTTAATGATGGTGCCTCTTGCTCTCTTCTGCGGCGCCGTTTTCTTATTCTTTATGCCATTCAACAGTTGGCGCGAGTCATCTGGTTCGCTGGATCTCTCTGGTAAGATCCATGAAATTGAAGTAGTTGCTGAGTTTCCTCATGACCCGGAAGCGTTTACTCAGGTTTTTGTTCCGCTGGAGTAATAGTACTCATCTCATTTTGCAAACCTGAGCATGTCTCACTGTTTTACTGACCTCAGGGACTTCTTTATGCGGGAGACGATACACTGTTCGAATCGACTGGTCTTTACCGGCAGGTGATTGGTTCTATTACTCTTTGAATTATATTCGAAATTCCTTTCTCTCGTCAGAACATCTCAATGGGATGCTCGAGTTTAATCCATTCTGCTTTTTTTGTTCTCTTTTTTTTTGTTCCCTTGCAGTCGTCAGTGAGGAAAGTGGATCTACGAACAGGGAAGGTATGATTTGATGATGCATGTTTTGGATTGCCAAGAGTTTCTGTGTATTTTTCTGCGTGATTTTCAATCATGGCCGTTTGGTGGATTTCAATTTTTCATACTTAGTTTTTTTCACCCTTGCATAGGTTAAAGTTCTTGAAAAAATGGACGATTCATACTTTGGAGAGGGTTTAACACTCCTTGGAGGAAGGTGGACCTTAACTTCTCCTTATTTTTTTGTAATGCTGTTTCTGGAATCTTGGTCTCTTACACGGATACATTTCCCAACTGACAAAGATTTAACAACGGTTAAGAATAGTGTTCTGATCCACAGAACTTTTTTTTTCTGTTGTAGGCTCTTTCAAGTTGCATGGTTGACGAACACGGGTTTCTCATATGACCTTCACAACTTAACCAAAGTGTGTTCCGATCTTATCCTTGTCATACTCTTTTTTTGTTTGCAAGGTTTAGTTTCTCAGCTAGCTTGTAGCTGAGTGACACTGTGTCAATTGCTTTACTACTTTACATGATAAACTAGTGCCATACTCCATCGTACCAAACGTTTGATCTCATTGTAGGTAAAACCATTTAAACATTATATGAAAGATGGATGGGGTCTGGCTACTGATGGAGAAGTGTTGTTTGGGAGTGATGGCACTTCTACACTATATCGGATGAACCCTCAAACAATGAGAGGTGTCTCACTTCATACTGCATTAAGCTTTTCTCTTTGTCTTTGTCCTTGAGCCACTGACTTATGTTGTAGAGAGTGGAATTAGCATTTTATGTTGTCTCTCTCTTCTCTGCAGTTACTGATAAGCATACGGTCAGATATAATGGCCGTGAGGTCCGTTACCTTAATGAACTCGAGTACATAAACGAAGAAGTTTGGGCAAACGTGTGGCAGGTTATTCCAACTGTTTATAATATTTTCACCTATTCATTATGACATCTGATCAGAAATAAGGTTTCATTGGATCGCTGTTTTGCTCAGTTCTTTATCACGAAAACTTCGTAGTTGATGTCGAAATGACAAGACTTTATAGGGTTTATCATTTAGGCTGATGTTTATCTTTCTGTTTGTAGTCTGATTGTATAGCTAGAATTTCACCTAAGGACGGATCTCTCCTTGGATGGATCCTGCTTCCCAAATTAAGGTTTTGGTTTCTTCAAGCATGTCTTTGTTTAAGTACAAACCCCTGTCTCATACCATTGATCTTATTTTTCTGATATCTTTTGCAGACAAGGATTGCTGAAATCTGGACATAGGGTGAGTTGGAATCTGTCTTAATAAGTCATCTTCAAAACTCTTTGTCCCTTGCCTTAATCTTGTCTGCACTCTTATAGGGTATTGATGTATTGAATGGCATAGCATGGGACAGCGACAAGCAACGCCTCTTTGGTAATAAATCTCATTAAGTCTCTTTGAATTTGGTAATAAATCCATAACCTCTTGGAGTCTTGATGCAGTAACGGGGAAACTATGGCCGAAGCTGTACCAGATTAAGCTAAAACCAGCATCAGAGAGAAGTGGAAAACATATCGAGCGACAATGCTTGGTGTAAAAAGTTATAAAATGGTAATGGTTAGAAGCATATGTACCATAAATTCTTAGCATTAGCAGAAGAGTGTGACTTAAGGTCCATGATTCAAGTTGCAGTGATGAGTTTTTGTATCTTTCTGTGAATTACATTTTTTGAGGTCCCAAAAAAAAAAAAAACAAAGATACTACGAGGAAATCTACATCCCAATAGAATCGTGACACGTATAAAAGATCCATACGCATCCCAAACGTTTAGCCTCATAAATGGATGTAACTTGTTTCGAAGCCCAACGTTTTGTTTCTTGTGTATTTCTTCTCATCTTTTCAGTTTTCACTATCAGTTTCTGTGGTTTTTACGAATATGCCATTGCCACCAACATTTTAAGGGGTTTAATTTTTTTTTTGTGTCAACTGTAAGGGGTTTAATCTAGACATCTTAAAACATAATTGCATTTTTCTCAAAACAAAACCAATATTTTTGTTTTTGCCATTTTGGTTAACCGAGTAAGAACATTACACCACCATTATTCTTATTTTTCTATAATATTAATTTAGAATTATTTTTATTAATAAAAAAATTAAAATATTAAAAATTATATTAAAATAAAATCGGAGATTTCCTCGAAATAAATATACAATAATTTGCATAGAAATAAAGATATTTTTAAATATTTTACATAATAATTTCTCGAGATAAATCTAACAATAAATTATAATAATCTTAATATTCATAATAATTTTTAAGATAAATATTTTTTAATATAATTTATTATATAGTTTTCTTATAAAAATATGTTAATAGAATCACGGTTATATTAATAGTTAAAAAAAATGCATTCATAAAAGTAGACTTAAAACTAAAAAATATTAAATATTATGCATTATGAAAACAATATTCAAATAATCATTGACGAAAAATATAAAGACTCTGATGGCCTCCTTCTATCCTCTTTGTCTGATCTCAAATTCCTCACTTTCAATTATTTTAAGGAGATTTGTGCATCTACGTCGCCTGTTTCCATGACAGATCTTTCTCATGTTCCTACGAAAGTCATTTCTCGATGAACTCCGATCTCCTTCGCCCTTTCGATATGGAAGAGCTTCGTGCTGCTGTTTTTGCTATGAAACCTGAAAAGTCTCCAGGGCCGGATGGTTTTTCCCCATCTTTTTATCAGCACCACTGGCCAGTAATGAAGGATGGTATGTTCAGTTTAGTAAAGAGTTTTATGCTCTCCTCCCAGTTTGATCCAAAGATTAATGAAACCCATATCGTTCTTATACCCAAGATAAAATCTCCTCAATTCCATCGTCTCTGATACCCAGTCCGCGTTTATCCCTGACCGTCATATTAGCGATAACATTCTCCTTGCTCATGAGGCTATTCACTCCTTCACCACGAAGAACACTACACAAAAGTATGTGGCTTTGAAAGTGGATATTAGTAAGGCGTTTGATAAACTGAAATGGTCTTATGTCAGAGAAATCCTTGCCCGGCTCGGTTTTGCCCCACAATGGATTTCCTGGATTATGCATTGTTTATCGACGGTTTCATACAGGGTAATGGTCAATGGCTCCCCCACTCGTCTTTTTCATCCTGCTCGCGTAATTAGGCAAGGGGATCCCCTCTCTCCTTATCTCTATATTCTCTGTTATGAGGGTCTCACAACTCTCTTTAACCGGGCTCAGAATCAGGGTGACTATCAGGGATTTAAAATTGCTAGAAATGCTCCATCGCTAACTCATCTTCTCTTCGTGGATGACTCTCTACTCTTTTGTCGAGCTACAACTCACGCTTGCACCACGTTGAAATCTATCCTTTCACTCTATGGCCACCTTTCGGGTAAGATAGTCAATCCGCATAAGTCATATATCCAATTTAGCAAGGGTACCCCTCAGGATCTCCAGCATGAAGTTAAGCAAATTTTTGGGATCCAGAAATCGAATGACATTGGTTCCTATCTTGGCCTTCCAGACAGAATTGGAAGTTCTAAGTCAGCCCATTTTAACTACCTCGTTACTCGTCTAAACTGCAATCATGGAACACGCGCCTTCTTTCTCAGGTTGGTCGTGAGATTCTAGTCAAATCGGTTTTGCTTGCAACGTCGCAATATGCTATGTCATCTTTTCTTATTCCTCTCAAAATAATAAATCAGATGACATCTCTAATCCGAAATTTCTGGTGGGGTAGTAGTGGAGAAGCGAGTAAGGGTATTGCTTGGCTCCCTTAGGATTTTCTCACTTCCTCAAAGCAGGATGGGGGAGTTGGTTTCAGAGACCTTCACCTTTTCAATATTGCCCTTCTCGCAAAGCAATCATGGAATCTCCTTTCTCATCCAGATTGCCTCTTATCCCGGGTTTTACGGGCGAAGTATTTTGCAAAATCGGGTTTCCTTCGAGCTGGTCTTGGTCATCGTACGAGCTATGGTTGGCGAAGTCTTCTTCAAGGTCGTGATCTTATCAAGGATAATATCTATTGGGCGATTGGAAATGGACGTCTCATAGAGGTCTGGCATGATAATTGGATCCCGGCACCAGTCGCTTCTGCTCAATCAACAGGCAGATCAGTTTACTCTCCTGCTACGGGTCCGGGAAGCTCTATATACCCCAATCTTAAGGTTCGGGACCTCCTTCTTCCGGACAACTCGGGCTGGAATGTTCCATTTCTCTCTCAGATAATGGATCCTGTATCCATAGATATTATTTCTCGTCTTCGTCCTCCGTCTCATCCTGAGGTCGACTATCCTGTATGGAGGTTAACGAGAGTGGGTGAGTACACGGTTCGGAGTGGATACCATACTTGCATCACTCCACTCACGCTGACCAATATTCCTCTCCGCTTTCCCAAGTTCTTAATGGCTTTAGCAAGCAGCATTTTCGCCGTCTATGGAAGTGCAATATCCCCCAGAAGATCGGATTTTTCTATGGAAAGCTCTGTTTAATGCCCTTCCGGGATACCACAATCTCTCCAACAGAGGACTTCATCTCACGGACCCTTGTCTTGCATGTGGGGAACATCCTGAAACAGTCTTGCACTGTTTTTTCGCTGTCGAATCGCTCGGGAAATTTGGGATTTGGCACCTCTCACTCTTCCTTCGTTGCAGGATCCCTCTTCCCTCGTGGAAACAATTCGAAGTTTTTTGATCATTACGCATCTGAATCGGATCAGGCACGCTTTCTGTTTCTCTTATGGAATATTTGGAAAATGCGAAACTCTCTTGTTTTTACAGGTAATCGAGGCTCAATTCCAGGGAAAATATGGCGAGCCATTTCTGATCATAACGCTTGGTCCGCAGCTAACCTGCAGGCCTCTCCTCGACCTGTTCCTCACATTGTGCCTCCAAGTTCTGATGAGATCGCACCAGTTCATCCGCCCTGCTCCGCTCCTGTCCCCCCGACTGCTCCTTCTTTTCATTGTTGGTCCGATGCCTCTTGGAGCTCTTCCAATGATCCAACAGGAGTTGGATAGATCTTGATTCCCGCTGGTTCTAACTTGGTGTCAACCTGGAGTCGAGGTAGTCTGAAGCCTACAGGTTCTCCGGCTGAAGCAGAAGTTGTATCCCTGTTATTCGCTGTTCAACATCTCTCGCAACTAGGTCTCTCCAACACTTTGATCCACTCCGACTCAAAGTCTACTCTCGAACTTCTTCGTACAATCGCTGGCTCTTGTTACAACAAGCTTCATCATCATCCTCTTAAGCTCATTCTTCATCAAATCATTCGGATAGCAAATCGCTGCAACTTCTCTTTCAAATTCATCCGTCGTAAGCAAAATAAAGAGGCTGACGCTCTGGCCAATCAAGGACGGTTGCATTGCTTGCAACCCCTCATATCTTGGCTCCCTTTTATGCTGTAATTTTCTTTTATACCCCAGTGTATGTACAACAATGTCTCGGCCTTCTTAATGAAGTAAGTTCGATCAAAAAAAAATGTTCAAAGGGTTAACTCAAAAATAAAAGTATGATTTGATTCCACATATAATTTTTTAAAAACAAATATATAATATTATCAACTAATAATATTATTAATAAAAAATAAAAAATTATAAAATCTTATATATAAAAGAGGAAGGGGTGCTCTCCCGCGATGACACGTGGCATCCCCTT
>OVAO01003097.1:1412-11679 GCA_900406285.1 Biscutella auriculata | reverse complement strand
TTTTTTATAAATTATAGTAGTTAGATTTATCATCAAATAATATTTATCATCATAAATCAAACAATATTTTAAGATCTAAAAGTTATTATTAAATGTTGGTTACTTGGTTTCTATGTTTAATTTTAATTTATATATATTAACATATGGTTACTATCTTTAATTTTTATTGGTATTTTTTATTTACCATAAATATATTTGAAAAAAATATAATGTAATCAATTTTAGATTAAACTAATAATTCAGAGATGAGTGAATCAACGGTTACTGAGCGAATTTCTGTGCGATTGTGTCTCCGGTAACAATCTTCCGGATTTTATGATCACCGACAATCAATTTCGATAAAATCATCGTGGATCCACTACGCCATTCATCTCCCTATATCCCCACGTTCCTTTCATGGAATCGTGATGAAATTCTACTTTCAATTATGAGTCCTTATTATTGTGGGATCTCGCGTTATTTGTCGATACTTTCTCCTTTGATTTTCCTCTCCTTTTCTCTGCAATATTACGGATCAATCATCATGACAGATATTAATCGTCGTGCAATCCAAAACAATGAACTAGGAGCGGAGGATCCTCCCTTTGCTCTTCCCAGCGATCTCGTCTCTGAAGCGATCAATGAAAACTGATTTGTGATTATGGGGAGACCTTTAATCCCAAAAAGCAATATATGCGTGCTATTCTATCAAGTATGCCGAAGGTATGGGGATTAGATGGACAGATAAATGGGAGAATAGTGGAAGGTAACAGATTTCAATTTGTTTTCCCGTCTGCGGAAATGATGGATCTTGTTATCAGAAGAGGGCCTTGGGCTTTCTCTGATAGAATGTTGGTGTTGAAGCCTTGGGTCCCATCGATTCCTCCTCTGTCCCTCAACTCAATCCCTTTCTGGATCCAGATTAGAGGAATCCCTATCCAGTGCCTCAACTACAGACTTATCAAGAGGATAAGTGAAACTTTGGGAGATGTCAAAGCTATAGAATTCGATCCAAATAGCACATCTCGTGTTGATTTCGTGTCGGTCCAAATCGAGTGGGACGTAGACAAACCTCTTAAATTCAAAAGAGATTTCCAGTTTGCACCAAGGGTAAACACTAAACTTTCTTTTCTATTTGAAAGACTAAGGGGTTTTTGTGAGTCATGTGGCAGCTTGCTCCACGACACTAGTTTTTGTCTTACGGGGGACACTCAAGAGAATGCATCTGGTGAATCCTCAGCACGATCTATGACTACTCCTAATGCTAACATGATGGCCATTCAGCCAGTCCCTGATGTTAATCTGGAAACTGTGCGTGCAACTAATATGGTGCAGACAAACTACCCAATAACTCCTCAAAGTGCAGTTCAGGTTTACACCCCCATGATGATGGAATCAATGGCAGAATCCCATCCTTATGAAGGTAAAAAACGCAAGTTAGACCATTTATATAATGCTCACGATAATGAGATTGGTCAATCTAGCCATGGCCGAGAAGATGATCAGTGTTCTGAGAAGGATAGAGGTTTGGTGGGCCCTGAGCCACCAATTGATCCATGAGGACAGCCTGTTGGAACTGTCAAGGGCTAGGCAATGCCTTGACAGTTCGACGCCTTAAGGAAATAGTTCATCACTATTCCCTAGACATCATTTGCCTCTCAGAGACAAAACAACAAGATGACTTTGTTCGTGGAGTGTGTACTAAGTTGGGGTTCGTTAAGTATTTTATAGTATCTCCAATAGGTCGAAGTGGTGGCTTGGTTGTAATGTGGAAGTCTCATATTAATGTTTCTGTTAATGAATCTTCCTTTTATTTGTCCTTTGTCTATGGTAATCCAATTGTTCATTTAAGAAATTATGTTTTGGAAAGTCTCCAAAGAATGCATATTAATCGAGCTGATCAATCTTGGTTAGTTTTAGGTGATTTTAATGAAATTCTCAGTAATGATGAAAAGCTAGGGGGTCACCTAAGACCAGATAGATCTTTCCATGATTTTTGTCGCATGGTAGAAGTTTGTGATCTTGTTGATCTTCCATTCAGTGGTAATAGATTTTCTTGGACTGGTAGAAGAGGAATTCATCAAGTATCTTGCTGTTTGGATCGTATGTTTGTGAACTCGGTATGGTTAAACCAGTTTCCAGCTTCGAGATATGAGTTTCTCAAATTCGGTTCGTCGGATCATCGGCCTATCATTTCCTTCATCTCCTCTGTCTCTGAAGCTAGACGGGGAATGTTTAGATTTGATAGCCGTTTGCTAGATAGAGAAGGTTTGAAAGATTCTGTTATTAGAGGTTGGAATACAAATCAAACTGGTTCTCATAATGCAAATACTGATATCACTGTGGCGGTAAGAATCATAAACTGTCATAAAGAAATAAGCAAATGGAAAAACTATAACCCGACAAATTCAGCTCATGAAATCCAACGGATTCGAAATATTTTAGATGTTGGAATTACAAATGGTTCTTTACCTATTAAGGATATTCGTTCGCTCAGAATTCAATTAAATAAAGCTTACATAGCTGAGGAAACATTCTGGAAAACTAAAAGTCGAAATCAATGGTTGCGAGAAGGTGATCGCAATACCAAACTCTTTCACGCCTGTGCAAAAACTAGACACACTCACAAACACATTTCTTCAATTCATGATCACAATGGAACTCTGCATCAAGGGGATACAAATGTAGCTGACGTTGCCGTTGATTACTTCAAAAATTTAGCGCCAGCTCAGACAACTTTTCCTGATGACATCTTTAGAGGATTTCAACAAAAAGTATCACCGGCTATGAATGATAACCTCACAAGGCCTATTGCCAATAGCGAAATTTAATCTGCGGTTTTTGAGATTGCCTCTGGTAGGACGCCTGGTCCAGATGGATTCACTGGAGACTTTTTCCAAAAGCTTTGGCCTGAAATAGGACCACAAGTTACAAATGAAATCAGAAATTTTTTTGACAATGGAATAATGAACCCATCTTTCAATCATACTAATCTTTGTCTTATTCCAAAAGTTAATCCTCCTAATACTATGGTTGATTTCAGGCCGATTTCCCTCTGTAATGTCATTTATAAGATTATTTCGAAAATCTTAGTAAATAGATTCAAAAGCCATTTGTATGGATTAATTTCTGATTTTCAAGCTGCTTTTGTCCCAGACAGGCTCATATCTGATAATATTATTATTGCCCACGAAGTGTATCATTCGCTAAAACGTAAAATAAGGCAATCAAAATCTTACTTAGCACTAAAAACAGATATCTCAAAGCTTATGATAGACTAAACTGGCAGTTCCTAAGGAAAACGATGATCAGTATGGGATTCAATATCAAATGGGTTAACTGGGTAATGGAATGTGTTACTTCTGTTACCTATTCAGTCTTGATTAATGGATCCCCTAAAGGACTAATTCAACCCTCTCAAGGTATTCGTCAAGGGGACCCTTTATCGCCCTATCTATTTATCCTATGTGCTGAAGTTCTTTCTCATCTAATGACAAGAGAACTGAATGAAAATAAAATCAGAGGGATAAAGCTAAGCCAAAATAGTCAAGCAATAAATCACCTTTTGTTTGCAGATGATTCCTTGTTTTTCCTCCCAACAAATCCCCAATCGTGTAGAAGAATGAGACATATTATGGGATTATATGAAACAGCCTCTGGTCAAGCTGTGAATTTAAACAAGTCTTCCATCACCTTTAGGTCTAGAGTTCCCTTCAACAAAAAAACCCAATTACGAAACATTCTAGGCATCTATAATGAAGATGGTGGGGGTAAATATTTTGGTCTTCCAGAAGCAGGTAATAAGAAAAAATCTGAAATGTTTGATCATATTTTAGATAAGGTCCGTGAGCGAACTACAAGTTGGAGTCTCAAATTTCTTTCAAAAGGTGATATATATGGAAATCGATTACGGATTATGACAGGAAAAGACTTAATCAAAAAAGGTTTAAGGTTCAACATTGGAAATGGAAACCTGGTTAAATTCTGGTCTGATGCTTGGTTAATGACTGACCCTCCTAGACCTCCTCGACCAAGTGGGAACACATATGCAGATTCAACAACCGATGTTGTGTTAAGTAATTGGATGAATGAAGCTGCAACTGATTGGAATGAGCCAAAAATTAGAAGAGATGTAGTACCTGAGGATGTGGATCTCATTCTTTCTATAAAGATTGCAAATCGGCAGTAAAGTGACACCTTGGGATTGCACTATACAAAAAATGGAATCTATTCAGTCCGATCTGGGTACTTAGTTGCGAATAATTCTGAGAATTCAAACCCTGCGTCAAACCAGCATGAAGCAGTCAATCTAATGAAAGCTACATGGAAACTAAATATTTCTAATAAGATTAGGCACTTCTGTTGGAGTCTTCTTTCTAACAATTTGAGTACATGGGGTAATCTAAAATACAGACATATCACTCAAGACTCAATCTGTAAGAGATGTTTTCAAGAGGAAGAATCAAGTCAGCATCTATTTTTTGATTGTGCGTATGCATCGTCAATATGGAGAGGCTCTGGTCTTCCTAATCTAAGTTTTATTGATGAATCTGTGCAATTACTTCAGAAGATCAGGGAATGTTATGAATATAGTACTAAATCAGAGCTTGCTCACTTTAACATGCTTCTTATATGGATTTTATGGAGATTGTGGAAAGCCAGAAATTTAATGATATTCCAATCTCAGCTAATTCCATGGCAAGATCTAATCCAACTAGCAAGAAGGGACGCAGAAGAATGGGAGATAAACATAAATCCAAATATTGAAGCTACCCAAATTATTTCTCAGCGGAATACTAATTCTAATTTCTGGCAGAGACCCGAGCTAGGATGGATTAAATGTAACTTTGACGGTACCTTTTTTAATAATGGAACTAAGGCCACGGCTGGATGGATTTGTCGGGACTCAACCGAAGAATTCAGGTGTGCGGCGCAGTCGACGGGAAGGCGTACTCAAACGGCGATCGAGTCTGAAATCCAAGCTTTTCTTCTCGCGATGTAGCACTGTTGGTCTAAGGGATATACATATGTGGTTTTTGAATCTGATTCTAAGAATCTCATGGACATTGTTACGCGAAATCACCAGTATTTCTCTCTTCATAATTGGATGATTGAGGTTGAGCAATGGAAAAGCAAGTTCGCTAGGTTGGAAGTTCGATGGACTAAGAGAAATAATAACAGAGTGGCAGATTTATTAGCTAAAGCCCAGCTCAATAAGGCCCAATTGTTTACTAGTTATCATGTTGTTCCTTCATTTATTCAGTATATTGTCGATGAGGACCAATTTCGATCTCAATAATAAATGTTTTTGGTGAAAAAAAAAAATCATTTTTAGATTTTAAAATATATATTGATTTAATATAGAAAAATTAAATTTAGATATAGATTTTCTATTATTTATATGATTATCACGAAGACGTAAATAACAAAGAATATTTTGTAGAGATTATTTCAAAAGAAATCGAAATATATAATTGTAAATAATAGAGAATATTTCTCAAAGAATAATTTTAACAAATCAAAATTTTAAAATATTGTTACCTTTAAAATAGATAAATTAGGTTTTAATATAGATATTTTCCTCATTATCACGTAAATAACAAAAAAAAATCATTATTTTCTTAAATGATCTATTCTATTAAAACATAATAAATCTACTTAAAAAGTTATAATGGACTATTTCATCTAATGACTAAGCAAATTAAATCATATATATTTCTAACCATATTATTTTCTAAACATAATTAACTAAAATACTTTATTAATGTCTCTACACGTGATTATCAATAATTTAATCAAGATTTAATTTCAAAAAACAAAATAGGTTTGTAGTTAGAGAATTTTTTGGATTAGAATTAGTTTAAAAATCAAACAATATTTTAACAATATTTTTAAACTAATCGATCATAAATTCAAATATAAGATTAAAAGTAGATTTACACATATATGTGTCCAAATACAAAAGTTACACAATAAATGTTTTAGCAATGTTATTTTATATAAAATGATGTTCTAAAACGCTTTTCAATTATTAACTTTGAATTAATAAAATTAATACACAAGACATTATTGGTTAAAAAACACATAACACATTAAAAAAAATATAATTTTATATTTTCAAATAAAAATATCCGCCCTTAGCGCGGGCTCAATTCTAGTATATTATTATAAAGGAATAATATTATCATAACAAAATATTTTTCTAGTCACTAAATGAAATAGTCCAATATGACTTTTTGTGGTAGATTTATTCTGTTTTAATAGTATAGATTAAAAATTTAAAACATCACTTAATTTAAAAAAAAAATATTTATAATAAAACAAGGGAGTTGTTATTAAATAAAATATAAATTTATTTCAATCCTTGTAAACAAATGTAATGAAAGTAAAATTCAATCATTCTTAATTAATATTTAAACTATATAATATAAATATATTTAAGCATATTTTTATATAATTAATAGTTTAATGAATTTTGATTATTTGATAGATTAATTTGTTATATTCAAATCTTTCAAACTTTTATCTTCACAAAAAAATTATATTTACGAAATCAAAACTTTTTCACTTCTCTAAATAATTAATAACTATTTACGATAACAAATTGAGTTTGTTATACTAATCAAAATATCATATCCAACTAAAAATTTAAATTCAACTACTAAACAACCCTAATACAATTCACACATCATTTTACACTTCATTGATTCATTCTGATATTTCATCGAACACCTTGAAGATGCAAAATCAGAGAGGTGATTGACAACATCAGATAGCTGATCTGGAGCAGATAGGTGATCGAGGAACACATGGCTGATCAGATCAGCAGACAAAGAATATTTTGTTGAGAACAGAATATTCTCCTGAGAGATTTTCTCTTCCGAGATTCTCTCTCCCTAGATTTTCGCCATCAACAAAGCGTGGAAGATTATAGGGTTTGGGTATTCGAATAGGCTATATAAACCTTGAAGTAAGTAATGTGCCGATTACTGCTTAAGGTTTTATTCTTGAGAGATCTCAGATTTAGAACCTTAGAAATCAGGCTACTAAGGTGAGTGAAAATCCGTCTGTTTCCAGGGGAACAAGTATGTGTTCTTAGAAAGGAGAAGGATTGAGCGTAGATTAGATTGTTGGGATCTCACACTAAGGGTAGGCTTAGGTTTGAGAGGAATCATATTCAAGTGTTTACTTTGTATAAGTTTATCTTGAATAAAATCTAATAAAGCGTTGGGCTTGGCGCGTTCCAAGCTGAAATCGTTGTGTCTGTGGTTATCTGCATTTACAATTGGTATCAGAGCAGTTCACCGACTGAAGAATTTGTGAATTTTATTACATGTGTGATCTTGAGGCAAGAATGGATAACCCACAACGAATTGTTACGATCAACAGACAGCTGATGTTGGATGTGAAGAATTATGGGCACTGGAAAGCTCAGATGACACAAGCTATCACTAGCATTGATGTTGATGCATGGGCAGTAGTGGAGAACGGATGGAGTCCTCCGACTATGCTAGATGCTGAAGGAAAAAAGGTGCCCAAACCAAAAAATCAATGGACTGCTGAAGAGAAATCAGAAGTTGGGTTCAACTCAAAAGCCTTGTCTACTATTTATGCGAATGTACCACCTGAGGAATTCGCTCGTATACAGGGATGCACAAGTGCGAAGGATGCGTGGAACATACTGCGTGTATCATTTGAAGGTACAGCCAACGTGAGACGAACCAGGATTGATCTTCTGCCATCTGAGTTTGAAAATCTTGTCATGGAAGAACAAGAGACTGTTACCCAGTTCAGTCGCAAGCTGTGTACCATCAAGCATGAGGCATTGGTTTTGGGAAAAACCTACAAAGACAAGAAGTTGGTGAAGAAATTTCTCAGAAGCCTCCCTGACAGGTTTCAACCGCATGTGTCAGCAATTGATGTGGCACTGGATTCAGACGACATGACGTTTGAACAAGTGGTTGGGATGATGCAAGCATATGAACTGCAACTGAAAAGAAGAGAGAAACCATCACGGAGAGGGGTAGCTCTGGTAGCAATGGACGCACATAATGCTCAGGCGCCTGATTTTGAAGATCAGGTAGGACTGATTGTCAGGAAATACATGAAGAATATGCATCGTGGTCCATACAAGCCGAATGCAACTCACAGCCGATCCGATGCTGACAAGGAACTCAGTAAGGCCGATAAGCAGTGTAATGAGTGCCAAGGGTACGGACACTTCAAAGCAGAAAGTCCAACAGCCAAGAAGAAGATGGCCCTACAGTGCTATGAATGCAAAGGTTATGGCCATACGAAAAATGAGTGTGTTGGAAGGACGAATCAAAAAGAAAAGGCGTACGCAATTCTGAGTGACAGCGAGGACGAGTCTGATGAGGACAATGGAGAGCAGCCAATGAACAACTTCATGGCCTTGCTAGGAATTATCGAGGATGACGCTGAGAGTGATCAGGATACTGATGTATCAGATGAGGTGATGGATCTCTCACTGGAAGCTGAAAATCGCATCTTAGTTGAACATGTACTAAAAAGGGATCAAGAGAATAAAGAACTAATGGCTCAGAACTCAGAATTAAGAATACAGAATACAGGACTGAAGAAGGAAAATTCCAGAAAGAAATATGCAAGTTCGCAGAGATAGAAGGAAAATTCCAGACGCAACTCAGGAATATCAAGATGCTAAGTAAAGGTACTGAGAATCTGGATAAACTGTTGACTATGGGGCGAACAAGTAACAACAAATGGGGACTAAGATTCAATGGTACCACTCAATATGCTGAAACTAGGTTTGTTAAGGAAACTTCAAAGACCGAAAGACGAGCATCAGAGGTTAATCAAATACATACGTAAAACGACAGACAAGTGATCGGGTGTTAGGCTGTTGGTTTTGCGGTAAGTTGGGTCACTTTAAAGTGCAGTGTCATAAATTCAGATACAAGGTAGCTACACTGGTAGGACAAGACAGGCACATTGTCAAAGAGACTACAAGAAGACACAATCTGCCCTATCGGCAAGTATGGATCAAGAAACAGGATCTGTATTCTCAGACTACAAAGGTCACCAGTATCTTGCAGAAGCCATCCAAAGAAGAGGCAGTATGTTGTGTCGCATTAAACTCTGATGACTCTGGTGGTCAACTTACGTCAGACTTCTGGTATTTTGATAGTGGATGCTCCAGACACATGACCGGAGCCCAGCGAAACTTAATCCAATTTCAGGAAACTGCCACTGGCAGGGTGACATTTGGAGATGGGGCTAAAGGAAAGATTAAAGGCAAAGGAAGAACTGGAGGCACGTCACAGCCTGAACTGTCAGATGTATTCCTGGTAGATGGCCTCAAATCAAATCTGATTAGCATCAACCAACTGTGTGATGAGGGACTGGCAGTGACGTTCACCAAAGAGAAGTGTCAAGCTGTAGATAGTAAGGGGGATGTTCACTTTGAAGGACAACGATCAGGTAACAACTGCTATATGTGGAAAGGTAAGACCAGGTGCCTGAATACTGTCCAGGAGTCTGAAGCCCAGATTTAGCATCAAAAGTTGGGACATCTGAACATGAGGACATTAGTCAAACTAGCAAATCATGGAATAATCAGGGGAATACCGAAACTCAGTTCTGACCCACACTTTGTCTGTGGCCCATGTAGTCAAGGGAAACAGGTTAAAGTCCAACACAAGGTGGTACCTGATGTGAAGGCCAAAGCAGCTCTGGCGTTGGTTCATATGGATCTGATGGGCCCTATTCCAGTAGAAAGCCTAACGGGTAAGAGATACATTTTGGTACTGGTGGATGATTTTTCGAGATATACCTGGGTCAGATTCCTGCGTGAGAAGTCTGAAACGATAGCCATCTTTCGGGTACTAGCTCTGCAGCTTAAAAACAAAAAATGTGGTATTAAGATTATTCGCAGTGATCATGGTGAAGAGTTTCAGAATGATATGTTTGAACAGTTCTGCCAGACTCAGGGGATTACTCATCAGTATTCTGCCCCTCGGACACCACAACAAAATGGTGTCGTGGAACGGAAAAACAAGACCTTGCAAGAAATGGCGAGAGCAATGCTTCATGGTAATAAGATAGCCAAACAGTTTTGGGCTGAAGCTGTTCACACAGCCTGTTATGTAATAAACAGGGTGTATGTCAAGAAGAGGTCCAACAAAACACCATACGAAATATGGAAAGGAAAAACCCCGTCTGTGAGCTACTTTCATGTTTTTGGGTGTGTGTGCTACATCCTGAATGACAAGGATCAACTCATGAAGTTTGATTCGCGCAGAGACGAAGG
>OVAO01003096.1:0-11681 GCA_900406285.1 Biscutella auriculata | reverse complement strand
AAGCAAAAAGTGGCAACAAGACCAAACAGCTCTTTTGTCCCATATTCTGCAAGATAACAAATAAACAAAACAACATCATCATCTTTTTGTTCATCAACCAAGACAAGGGCATAATAGAGCTAAAACAAGGAGAAATGAGAAACACTGGCTTATAGAACGAGACTCGTACAACGCAAGCTAACGAGGANATAGAACGAGACTCGTACAACGCAAGCTAACGAGGAAGATCAGGGAAAAAGCCGAAAGAGTTTTTCAACAACCAATTAACTCCAGAAATTTATACCCAAAATAAAAAAACAGACAAAAGTGAGGATTCTTGCAAACGCATAAAATCAATGCGATTATGGACGAATGGAAATGTTGAACACTGATCGGAATTTATCCCTGGTTAAAAAAAACGCGATAGCGATTGCGATTGGGGAACGCGAGAGAGAAGATTAAAGAAGAAACGTCTATACAAAATACGAATATTCCAACCTCTTTTTAAAAATTTCCAGTTTTATCCTTTTACGCGAAGGCGAAACAGAGACGCGTGATGTCACTAACTAAGGGTATTATTGGAACCGGAAGGAAATACCCAACGACTATGCTGTTGCGTGTCTTCGAAACTTTTGCTGTTTCTTAGAGAATCGAGACTCTCTTCAAAGTCTCTTTATCGTCTAGAAGTGTTGCACCTGTATCTGTAAATTAAGGGGGGGGAAAATGAATAAAACAACCAAATAACCAACCTTTTTTTTTCTCGAACAGATAATATTTTTANTATTGGAACCGGAAGGAAATACCCAACGACTATGCTGTTGCGTGTCTTCGAAACTTTTACGGTTTCTTAGAGAATCGAGACTCTCTTCAAAGTCTCTTTATCGTCTAGAAGTGTTGCACCTGTATCTGTAAATTAAGGGGGGGAAAATGAATAAAACAACCAAATAACCAACCTTTTTTTTTCTCGAACAGATAATATTTTTATTTTGGGATTTAAATACTTAATAATTACAACTTGAGATGAGACAACAAATCTTCGTTCATTCACAGGTTTAACTAGTTGGAATCCAGTTTATATGTGATAATGAATTTTCTTTAACATGGTAATTTTTGCTGCATGCTATCAACCTACGACTTATTTACAAAGTCTTTGATTATCATTTGTTCACTTTCTTCAAAGAACCCTCCTCCCTCCTCCAGACTGAANAGTTGGAATCCAGTTTATATGTGATAATGAATTTTCTTTAACATGGTAATTTTTGCTGTATGCTATCAACCTACGACTTATTTACAAAGTCTTTGATTATCATTTGTTCACTTTCTTCAAAGAACCCTCCTCCCTCCTCCAGACTGAATCTCCCAAACATCCCTTTTGAGCAAGTTTTCTTTGTTTCAAGACTCGAACCAATCGACTCTCATAAATTATGATTCGGATTTTCGGTTTCGGAAGGAACTTTCCGCGAGAGGACTAAGTTACCCTTTGAATCTTTCCTGCTGTACCTATCCATCGCATGGCTCATCACTATGCTGCATTGTCTCCAAGCCACACAGTGCAACTCTACCCCAAAGTAACTTAAATGGTCAGAAATGCTAGTTCCCATCACCGATCTGAAACAACATGAACCAAGAATTATACTGGATTCATCTGAAACTGCCAGGCATTCTAGCTAAAACATGAAACATAATGCGTGCTGCAACGATTCCTGACCAATAGTCATCGCTAGGAGTGAAATGTGGTGGTGGTAAATAATAATATTAAGTTTCAATTTGCGGGTTAGTTCTTACTAGTCCAGTTGTATTGCAGACGGTAATTATATATCAGCAAGTTGCTTAAAAGGGATTGGTAGTATACCTGCTGCACGTAGGATCCTCACCGGTATTGTCACAAACTTTCTCCAAACCGAGAACAACAATATTTGCAGAACTGACATCTTTCAGCCACACCTGCAACCCAAATCACACCATTAACTCTTTCTCCAGGTTTTCCAGACAGTTAACAAACCAAACGGGAAAATTACGCTCAGACATTGGAAATACCACCCGAGCAGTCCAGATTTTGTGTATAAAATAGCTTAAAATTTAAACTGTTATTCTGATGACTATCCAGGGCACTGAGAAGGCGATCTTACCTCTGTTGGGAAGTGGTGGTATGTTTTTTGAGGGAAATGATTATAGTAAGGAGGCAAATGGGGGACCATATCACGGTCATGCGTGACCCGGAAGGTGTTAGGCACAAGCAGACTGTAATAAGATGCAAACATATCATTCCCTACACGAGGCTGCCCAAATGTCATAACCTGTACGTCCTCTTCTCCTTCATTTACCTATGATTTAGATCCCAATTGAAGACATTGACAACTTCAAAGGACAGAACAATAAGATAAAACAAAATTAGTTCAAGTCAAGCGTTGATTACAACTAGGTCTAGCCCACAAAAGGAAGCCATGGCTCCTCCCATTGAATGACCAGTCACCATGATTTTGATCTTCCCCCCATAGGATTTCTTTGCCCTTTTTACAGCATCCAGAACTGCAGGCCGTACGGTCGTATTGTGATAAGCACTATAAAAGCCATGGTGCACCTGCCAAAGTAGACAACTATTACAAATGCACCTTACTACATGACCAACTCAATGGCAAAAGTTTGCAGTTAAAGCATACCATTGCATCTGGCATATCAGGGTAATCCAGATCGAGCTCTTTCCAAAACAAGTCTGAGACCCAATTTTGTATGCTGTACAAGTTTTTGGTGACTAAGCATCAACCAAGTTTAAGTAAATGTATAGTTTTTAAGACTACAATGACGAGAATAGCACCTGTGTTCTTGAGTTCCTCGAAATGCAATAATGATAGCATTCAAATTCTCTGCCACCCCAACGTATGCCTATTGTTACAAGTTACATGTACTTATTATTTACAACTTGTGAACGAAATAACAATTATTTCAAAGTAGCTTAAGAAACCAAGGCAAACCTGTAGGCAGTGCTCAACGTCAACTATTAACTCTATAACTTGAAAACCCTGCACCATCCTAAAGAACGTTAGACCTCAACTGGACCTATTAGGTTTATACATACTGTAGCTTCAAACAGTGACCGCCTCGACACAGGTTATACCTTTGTCAAACCACTGCATCTTTCGCACGTCCAAGTGAAGAGTTCTGTCAAATCAGACATATATACCTGCATGCATATGGAAACTTGATTTACACATGTGGTGCACTTTAACAGTATAATCGCTCTTCTCTGGTAGTACTAATAAAGTTAAAAATGTAAATCTATTAGGACTACTTTAGCAGTAAAAATCTTCGCTCTTCTCAAGATTTGGATTAGTTCCTTCTTATCTTGCAGAATATTATGCATTCTGTAGGGAATTCGTCAAGGAAAAAGTTTGTTACATGCCATTACTCACCGCAGAAGCATACTCCACAAGTGTTATGGCAAGCGTATGATTGTAAACAGGTCGAACATCTTCGCTCTTCAACTTGAGAACTGAAATCAGAAGAAAGAAGTGAAAATTCACTTGTTTCAGTCTTTATACATTTGTAGCCTCACAACTCATAATACTAAGAACACAAAATTTATCAGTATCATAAAGCTTTGAAACCAATATTTTGATCTTCAAGGTCCCTTATGCATCTGATGCGAAATGGATTGTGGATTGATATGTTCCAGTTAAAAAAAAAACATGATATACCCTGTAACTAGCCTTCAACGAACATCATTATTCCACAGGGAAAATTCAGTTCATATTTTACAGTAGCAAGATTTTTTTTTTTTTTTTATAATCTTCCGAAATACTATCATTACACAGAAGCTCCAAAACTTAATTAGGCTCTGAACGATGTATCGAAAACTGAAGTTGCATTATCACCTTTTCCACATGATGAAAAGGAGAGAAGACAAGCAAAAACTGCCAGCAAGAACAACAATCTCTTTTGTCCCATATTCTGCAAGATGAAAAATTAACAAGAACACATTATCTGCTGTTCATCAATCAATATAAGGAACAAAAGCTGAGCAAAACAAAGCAGAATCGGGAAGCAAAGTAGCAAACAAAAAGAATGGATTACCTTATATATCGAGACACACAAAACCCAAACTAACGAAGATTAGGGCAAAAGCCAAAGAGGTTTCAGCAACCAATTTAAGTCAAGGAAAAAAATCCCGACAAAACTGAGGATCAAAGCAAGCAAAAAACTCCTTGATAAACTTTTTCCAGCACGAATTGAAGTTCTGAGTCGATGATCGGAGATAATCCCCGGCTGAAGAACAATGGTGACTTATAAATTTATAAAGGAACAAGAACGTAATCTGAAAGAGAAGGTGAAAGAAGGAACGACGACGAAATACGAAATATTCCTTTTTTCGTTTAAATTTCCAGTTTCATCCTTTATACGCAAAGGCGAAGGAGTTAAACGTGTTGGCACTACGAAGGGTACTTTTGGAATTTCAATTGTAGCGTGTCCATAACTTCGAGTGCTGAGGTGTTATATACGTGATTCGGATACGGCGGTTAAAGAGAAAAGAGAAGTTTACGTAGCATAATCTTTAGATGTTGATATTTGGGCCTTTTGGGCCCATTACTGCTCACCAAAGTAAGTCCACGGCGGGAGTTCTCGAAACTCTCCTTCTCAGTCGGCGGGAATTTCGTTATACGTTCAACAACACGTGGCATATCTAGATTTGATCTCTATAAATCAACGGTGTAAAATCGACTCGGAAGCTACGGTCGTTTCAAAGCCCCTGCTGTTTTGCTTCTATTTTTTTACTCACCAGACCAAACTCGGGAACCCTCGATCTCCGACGAAAGCAGGATTCGTAGAGCGGCGTTCATGACGAGAACTTCGAATCGGAAAGTTTCTTCAGACGACGCTTATTCCTCGGAGGAGGAGGAGCGTATTGACGATCAGGCCAATGTGGAGGAAGATGATGAGGAGCTCGAGGCCGTTGCTCGCTCTGCGGGCTCCGACGAGGAAGATGTTTCCCCTGACGAAGCACCCATCTCTGACGACGAAGTTTCCCCCGTAGAAGATTCTGCCGACGAGGTACCTCTCCGTTTTTGTTTCGCCTCTTCGATTCATATTTTTCATGTCCGCTGTGATTTCGGGCTTTATGTATTTGAAATTCTGAATGTCATTGTAGCACTATTAGGGTTTCCTCTGAGATTCCTATGTGCGTATAATCAGCGGTGTGTTTGGGTGTATTTGATACTTCACCTATTTAGGCATCTTTCAGGCGTTGTGCTTCGCTCGTTTCGTAGCTGGAGAGAATATCTAGTTTGAGCTCGATTCTTAGAGTATTTTTTAAAGGACTATGGTTAGAAATACTTAGAGAATGCTGCATTGTCGCTCATTATGGGTGGTACATCCATGTGACTCATTGTTTGATGATGATATTTAGGATGGAAAGGTTGGGGGAAAAGCTGAAATTAGCAAACGTGAGAAAGCCAGACTTAAAGAGATGCAGAAGATGAAGAAGCAGAAAATTCAGGAAATTTTAGACGCCCAAAATTCTTCAATCGATGCAGATATGGTAAGCTAGTGAAGACTGTAAGGTCAGCCGTTTGTCTTGTATACAGAGGTATTTGGAAATTTTATTTCGTTCTATGTTTCTAGAACAATAAGGGAAAGGGGAGACTGAAGTATCTTCTGCAGCAAACTGAGTTATTTGCACATTTTGCTAAAGCTGACCCATCTCCATCCCAGAAAAAGGGGAAAGGAAGGTGTGTTGAGTGTAACTGATCTCACAATGAATCTGGTCATTTAGTTGCAGTTTCATTAAATATAATAACTACCAAGTCCCAAGACTTGATTTATTGGGTTTCACTTTCTCTTCAGGGGTCGTCATGCTTCTAAACTAACTGAAGAACAGGAAGATGAAGAGTGTTTAAAGGGAGAAGAGGGTGGTGTACCTGGATCTGGAAGCACACGGTTGTTAACACAGCCTGCTTGTAAGTACCTGTATATTTCTTCTTTTATATAGAAATATCACATATTTGGTCAAGTCCTACAGTGACCAAAAGTTATAGTATGATTTGACACCTTACGTCCACTTCACCTGATGTGTAGTGTTGATTAATGTATTCCCTCAGTTGTGATCTCACAAATTCTAGGTGGTACTGCGTAAATTCTGTAGGTTTTAGAGATCTGATCTTTATACTCTTCATATTGCAGGTATTCAGGGGAAAATGAGAGATTACCAATTAGCTGGTTTAAACTGGCTAATTCGGTTATATGAGAATGGCATAAATGGAATTCTTGCTGATGAAATGGTAAATCACTGCATATCCAAGCATAAAATAATGTTTTTATCAGCTCATTTCTCTGATATTATTATTATTTATATCATATTTGCTCCATGATCTAGGGTCTGGGGAAGACACTTCAAACTATTTCTTTGTTGGCTTACCTGCATGAGTATAAGGGAATTAGTGGCCCTCATATGGTTGTTTCTCCAAAATCAACCCTTGGTAACTGGATGAATGAAATCCGCCGATTTTGTCCTGCCCTGCGTGCTGTGAAATTCCTCGGCAATCCTGAGGAAAGGGTAGGTCTCGAGTGCTCTGCATTTGAATGGTTGTATTTGTATGTGCCCACTAGGATTCTGAAACATATCTTAAATAATGCAGAGATATATCCGTGAAGAACTGCTAGTTGCAGGGAAATTCGATGTTTGTGTTACAAGCTTTGAGATGGCCATCAAAGAAAAGACAGCATTGCGTCGTTTTAGCTGGCGTTATATAATTATAGATGAAGCACATCGAATCAAGAATGAGAATTCACTCCTTTCAAAGACCATGAGACTTTTTAACACCAATTATCGGCTTCTCATCACAGGAACTCCCCTTCAGGTTTGTCTTCAATCTCATGATGTAGAATTGCTTAGATTTCTAATTTTTCAAACAAATTGCTTCTGACCTATGTTGGAACTATATTTTTCCACGAGTCTGTTGGACATAGCTGTTTTAGTTTTACATTCTTTGTAGATACTTCTTAGTATGTTTCATGCTTGGTTTGTGGTGGACAGTAATGTAAATATATCTCATGTTGGTTTCTTATACAGAACAATCTTCATGAATTGTGGGCTCTTCTCAACTTCCTTCTGCCCGAGGTTTTCAGTTCAGCAGAGACTTTTGACGAGTGGTTTCAAATTTCTGGTGAAAATGACCAGCAAGAAGTTGTTGAACAACTTCATAGGGTATGTACTTGTGGTTGTTAAATTTATTCTCGCATTTGTTATACTACTCATTTACCACACTATCTTTTCAGGTTCTCCGACCATTTCTTCTTCGGAGGTTGAAATCGGATGTAGAGAAAGGATTACCTCCAAAAAAAGAAACGATACTCAAAGTTGGCATGTCTCAGATGCAAAAACAGTACTACAAGGCTTTACTACAGAAGGATCTTGAAGTGGTTAATGGTGGTGGAGAACGCAAACGTTTGTTGAACATAGCAATGCAATTGCGCAAATGCTGCAATCACCCTTATCTGTTCCAGGGTGCAGAGCCTGGTCCCCCCTATACCACTGGAGATCACCTTGTAACAAATGCAGGTAAGACTTACATTCAGATTAGATCCTCCAGATATCTTGGGTATCTTAATTACATTCTTTTGTTCCTAGGCAAGATGGTTCTCTTAGATAAATTGCTACCTAAGTTGAAGGAACGCGATTCAAGGGTCCTGATATTTTCTCAGGTAAATATTAACTGGAAAAATGGTTCCTTTCTTTGTTTCCTTTTTCGAGTGCTATTCTTCTTGATTCCTTGTGTTTGTTCTAATGATTTTGATAATCTATATCAGATGACAAGGCTTTTGGATATTCTTGAAGATTATTTAATATATCGCGGTTACCAGTACTGCCGTATTGATGGAAATACTGGTGGTGATGAACGAGATGCTTCCATAGAAGCCTACAACAAGCCAGGAAGTGAGAAATTTGTTTTCTTGTTATCTACTAGAGCTGGAGGGCTTGGTATCAATCTTGCTACTGCAGATGTTGTGATTCTTTATGACAGTGACTGGTAAGGCTCTTTTCTTTTCCATATGATTAATTTCTTCATGCTTAATCAGATGGGTGGGGTCTGGCAGGAACCCCCAAGTTGACTTGCAAGCTCAAGATCGAGCACATAGGATTGGTCAAAAGAAAGAAGTTCAAGTGTTCCGGTTCTGCACTGAGGTTATTCTTCTTCTCATGTGTATTAAGTAAGATGAACGTTGAGAACTTAAGAAACTATTTCTGTATGGGTCATTTACAGAATGCTATTGAGGCAAAAGTGATTGAGAGAGCTTACAAGAAGCTGGCACTTGATGCTCTGGTAATTCAGCAAGGCCGATTGGCAGAACAGAAAAGTAAGTGTTTGAGTACAGAGATTGTAAAATGCATTGGTTTTTCTCTATTTTTTTCTGGTCATGACATTGGTTTTTCTCTAAGATATTTTTTTTCGCTTATAGATTTGTTCTTGCGTTGCAGGTGTTAATAAGGATGAGTTACTCCAAATGGTGAGATATGGTGCTGAAATGGTGTTTAGTTCTAAAGATAGCACAATTACGAGTGAGGATATTGACAGAATCATTGCCAAAGGAGAAGAGGCAACGGCTGAACTAGATGCGAAGATGAAGAAATTCACTGAAGATGCAATACAATTTAAAATGGATGACAGTAAGCGTGTCATTTTTTTACTTTTCCTGCTTTTGATGGTAACACCCTTGCATGAGTCATGGAAGATCCGAATAATCTAATTTTGGGTTTGTCGCAGGTGCTGACTTGTATGATTTTGACGATGACAGTAAGGTACTCTTGAATAATCAATTGCAGTTCTAGGAAATGTTCAACCCATATTGGGCTACCCTCTTTCACTATTTCGGAGATTTTTTAACTGAATTCTTTTCTATTATTTCTTGGTAGGATGAGAACAAGCTTGATTTTAAGAAGATTGTGAGTGATAATTGGAATGATCCACCAAAAAGAGAGAGAAAGCGCAAGTAAATGTTACTTCTACTTTGTTCATTACGTGGTCTGTTATGTCTTCCTAAACAACATCTCACCTCAAAAAAATTACTTTTATCTACCCACCCTCTAGCTACTCTGAAACTGAATACTTCAAGCAAACATTGCGACAAGGTGCTCCAGCTAAACCTAAAGAGCCTAGAATTCCACGTATGCCCCAGTTGTGAGTACCTCAATCTTCTCTACTCTGCATTTAGCATTTATGCTGGATAGAATAAATTGCTCTACATCTAATTTCTTTCCATCCCACAGGCATGATTTCCAGTTCTTTAACAATCAAAGATTGACTGAGCTGTATGAAAAGGAAGTGCGATACCTTATGGTGGGGTGTATATTTGAGAATAAGTTAATCAACTTATGTGATTTTTAGAACTTACGTCTCTGATTAGTTTTGTCACTGGTTTCAGCAAACACATCAGAAAACTCAGATGAAAGACACAACTGAAGTCGATGAACCTCAAGGTCAAGTTTGGTTTCTCAGTCTGCCCTCCTTTCTTACATTATCCCACTGAACCTATTACTGATTAAGAAATACTTTCGCAGAAGTTGGAGATCCCTTGACTGCTGAGGAAGCAGAAGAAAAAGAGCAATTGCTGGAAGAGGTATTTGAAACCTTTTGATGTTAACGTGGGTTCCCATTTGTTCTGATGGGATTTTTATAATCGAATATTGTTGGATCATTTTTCAGGGTTTCTCAGCATGGAGCAGAAGAGATTTCAATACCTTCATTAGGGCTTGTGAGAAGTATGGCCGTGACGATATAAAAAGTATTGCCTCTGAGATGGAAGGGAAAACAGAGGAAGATGTTGAGCAATATGCTGAAGTTTTCAAAGAGCGATACAAGGAGCTGAATGGTACTGAACTTTAAATTATTAAGTTTATGAGTGTCTGCACTATAAGATTGGATGTCTTTCTTTGCAAAGGAATCTTACGCTAAGTACGCTTTATCCTCTTTTGCCTTCTAAAATTTGTAGATTACGATAGAATAATCAAGAATATTGAAAAAGGGGAAGCAAAAATCTGCAGAAAAGATGAAATCATGAAAGCTATTGGCAAAAAGTTGGATCGCTACAAGAACCCCTGGCTGGAACTAAAGATTCAGTATGGTCAGAACAAAGGGAAGCTGTACAACGAAGACTGTGACCGTTTCATGGTCTGACATCTTTTAATCCTCTTTTATTTGAAACTTTGTGGGTTGAGATTTCACTTTGCTTAATTCGTATATGACATTAACCCTAGGAAATTTTGATCAACAGATATGCATGGTCCATAAAATTGGGTATGGCAACTGGGACGAGCTAAAGGCGGAGTTTCGGACATCCCCCTCGTTCAAGTTTGACTGGTTTGTAAAATCTCGTACAGCTCTAGAACTTGCAAGGAGATGCGACACACTGATCCGGCTGATTGAGAAAGAAAACCAAGAGTATGATGAAAGAGAGAGGCAAGCCCGTAAAGAGAAGAAACTTGCAAAGGTGAGGACTTGAATGAAGATCTTGTGTTTTTAACATTTTCACAGACCTACTTGTTTGATTAATTGTGAGAAATGGTGAAATTATATCTCATGATCTATGTAAATTGTTTTCAGACTGCAACGCCATCAAAGCGAACATTGGGCAGGCAAGCAAGTGAGACTCCTTCATCTTTGAAGAAACGAAAGCAGCTGTCGATGGATGATTTTGTGAACTCGGTATGCAAAATCATATCCAAAATATAGAATAATTAGTTTTGGTGGTTAAGTGATGCAAATCAGACCGTTCTCTAGAGAACACTACAAAATAGTGAATCATTTCGTGAAAAGCTATACAAGTTTGAATAATGTTTGTTAAGTTCCGTTTAGTTCTGATCCTGACTCAAAATTTCATTTCTCTGCAGGGAAAGCGTAGGAAATAAAGCGACCATTCGGCTAATGCAATATTAAAGTAATGTGGTTACTTTTAGGTATGATTCCAAATCAGAGAATTGATTTTGAGTTCACAAGTATCCTCAAACAGAATTATTTTTACCATTCTCTGTTATTTTCATTCTTAGTTTATAATTTTGTAGAATGAACACATTTGTAGTTCCAGCATTAATGTCGGTTCTATAACTACATCTGAATTTTGCTTTTGAGTTCGGATTTGAACAAGATACAAGACTCTTCTTAAGTTCCTACCAGGAGAGACAATAGCAAGTAGCCGGCGTAGATGGTAAGACATTTTTTTCATTCTCTTTCCGACTCGAATCATACACATGAGAGACGCTAAACAGAATACAAAAAGAACAATATAAATCGACTCAAATCCTCCCTCATTACATATACAACCCATCTCAAGGGAAAAAAAGAAAAAGAAAAATCCCCCAAAAAACATTACTAGAAAAAGCTTTTTCATCCCCTCCTAATCCCCCAGTTTCCCTCTACTCTCCATATGTTCTTGAGCTTTAACCACAGTATTGAAGAGTCCCTTTCTCGACTCAGACATCAAATCCGACAACTGACCGACCTGACTCAACAAATGTTCAAAATAACCCCAAAGCTCTCCCCATTGCCTCTTGGCACAAAGACTAATGTTCTATCCTTTCCAACACAAAACTCGTCTCAGTCATTTGTACTATCGAAGCTGTCCGGTCCATTGGTAGCTCTCTTCCTCTCCCTCCAATTCTCTCCCCACACCTTTGCTTCCGCCACCGCTCTTTCTCTATCTAAGTCTCGGTTCCT